>JAJMLM010000197.1:0-193344 GCA_030569635.1 Pichia thaimueangensis | reverse complement strand
TGACAACACATCCATTGGGATGAATACCATGCGTATTTATCATATGTCCTCTGTAACGTGAATTGTTACGCTCATAAAAATTGGAATCCCAGTGTTCTTCGTAAAGAGTACAGTATTTGCAAAATCCTGGGTGGTCTTTTTTTACTTTCTTACCGTTAACATATTCATCCTCAATTTTGCATCTAGTAATTTGTGGATCATAAATCCGATCCTTATTATCCAAATTTTCTTCGTAAATAAAATCATTATCACAATGAACAACAATTTGTTCAACTGTTAACCCATTGGGTTCATTATATAGTTGAAACTGTTGTATTTTCCTTAAAAAATTGCATGGCCTATTATAACAAAAATAGCATATATCAGAAATTTTTTGACAGTATTCACACAAGAAAAATGGAAACGGAGCAACTTTTAAATTATCTGGTAAATGTTGTAGTTGATCCTGCAGATCTTGTTGTAATTCTTGAATTTGATTATTTTGTGAAGATAGCTGATTAGGCTGAGTTGGTAAACTAATATGATAATCCTGCATGTAACGTGTATGTTGGCAAGCATTATTGTGCACATACAATCTTTGTTGATGCTGATGTTGATGATTATGCTCCTGCGGAGATTGAAGTTGAAGTTGATATTGATGTTGTTCTTGATGTTGTTCTTGATGTTGAATGGGGTACTGTTGGTACTGAGCGTAGTGATGATGGTGATTATGTTGTTGATATTGGGGTGGTTGAGTGATAAAATTTTGCGTGTGTTCCATTATAGACTTAGTATTATTTTTTGAAAATAACTTTGTTACGTAAAAGAAGTGACTTGGAAACTTCCAGAAACTTGTTGAAATAAAACAAAAACAAATAAGAGATGAAAAGGAAGAAAAATTGATCAAAGTTCAAGAAGAAAATTAAGAAAATTCAGGAAGTATCGGAACACTTATATCTGACAAATAACTCTCAACCTGTGAAAGCAACAGCAGATTTACCTCTGCAATATAATATACAAAAACATACATAAAAAATTTACCAAGAGGTACTTTGGAAAGAAGGCAGAAAATCACTAGTTGGTGTTTAGTTATCGCAAAAATCTTTTATTGTACTTTGCTGTATGCATCGAAGGCAAAGTGACACCTATAAGGGGGAGCATAAAAACGCCCTAGAAAAAGAAAAAAAACATGAGGTAATTACGAATCTTTTAAACAGATGCCATCGATCTGTTTCTACGTCTTGATCAAATGGAAATTTTTAGCATATCACGCTGGGCAATTATAAGCATAATTACTTATCTCATGCATGAGATTTACAGTGAATGCAGATCGCACATAATTTAGAATTGTGTAATCTTTACTAGAAAGGTATTGTTTGTGACTTCTAGAATCCGTGTATAGTTTTCCACATTGTTTGCAGATTGCAGGTTGTTGAAACAATTTGGTCAAATCAAAAAGAGAGTTGAATATATTACAAAATATATCTTGTATATAATGTTTCTTTGCGTCTTGGATCAACGAGATACATGATCTTACATGCATATTTAAGATTATCTTATGTTTTGCTCTTCAGCAAACATTGCAGCTGTTACATTATACGGTTAGAGCATTTGCTCACGTTAGGGTTTAAAAAAAGAAATTCAGCACTCTTTTAAAACTTATAAAAAAGGTATAACGCGAGATGCAAAAATGTCGGAAAAACTCCACTTTATAATATATAGTAAACCGATCGGTGTTTGGGATATGATAAAATGTGATAATAAATTAATCCATTATTTAGATTTATCAAAAGACAAGGGGGTGATTTCCGGTAATATTTCACTTGCGTAATTTTTCGAAGGTTGGTTAAATTTGGCAAGAAAATTCAATTTTATCAGATTTTCAGCTCAGATGATTGCAACTTCATTAAAATATCACAGTCAGATTGCTGTCATTGAACATTCCAATTTGGATTCTTTAAATAAATTGGAAACTTTCACTCATACCAAAATATCTGAAGCGCCAATGTGTCCAATGTCAAATACTTATCTTTCTTTGTCCACCACTTCTCCAAGTCCAAACACCACCACCATATCACCACCTTTTCCATCATTTGCTGTCGCTGAATTTAATGCTGCTATCAATTAAAAGCCTATATTTTACAATAAGTTTCCAAAGAACGACATGACAACCATACCTAATTTGAAGAAATATTTCAAGTTGAACAACTGTGCTACTAAACACATCAGTTATTTGTGCAGAAAATGGCAATGTCCATTTTGTGTTAAAACAAAAAAAAGATATCAAAGGAGATTTGACTCCAGTATGAAAAAGAGAAAATACCTCTATTACCTCCATGCTTTAACATCTGAAGAGGATTCAGCAGATGCAGAAATTTTGGTGATTTCCTTCGATATTTGCCCTTCCGAATATTCCGATAATGAAGATAAAAATTTCTCTGATGATTCTGAACCTATTCAATTTTCTGGTCTTACTATTTATTCCATGGATGATGACACTTAATGACCTCAAATTGTTTCCTTTAACAACGCTGAAGTATATTCCCAAGCAAGGCAATACTGAATTATCTCAGATACTTATACTTGATACGGGTGCCACCGCAATATTGATCTACCAAGATACAATCAACAATCTAACACTTTTTACCAAACTTACTTCAACAGAATTATCCTTGGTAAACCACTTTTATTTTATTCCATTACACCTACCGCTGATATCATCACCTTCAGCAATAAATCGTTCGAAATTCAAATCCACTTACTGTTTATTATCTTTCAACATTAGCATCTTCATCTAAGGTCAACGACTTTGTAAATCAAGCATTGCAAAAACATTCACCATTATTCACAGATACTGTCTCACCATCGCCAAATCCTGAATTCTCTTATTCAGTTAAGTTGAAAGACTCCAACTATAATGAATCCACATCATTTTACGCCAATTCAGTATAATTTCAACATATTAAACGCTTTATTGATGATGCTGAAGCAAATAATGTCATTATCTCAATTTAAAATAATGTATTAGTTGCCCTAGCCTCTGTTTTCTCAGTTTTTCAAAAGAATAAGACCAGAATTGTTACTGATTTTTGTAAGAAAAATCAAACCCTGCACTATTATTCTACCCCAATTTCACAAATTAATTTGTTGATTCAAAATTTGCACTGTTATACTCTGTTCACCACACTTGATCTCAAGAGCACTTATTACAACGTTCCCCTTAATCCTTATGGTGACGCTATAGATATTACTACTCAATTTGGTAATTTCAAATTTTTCAAGCTTTCGTTTGGTCTTGCTTTATCTCCAACTATTTTCACCAGCTTCATGTAATATGTTTTGTCTCATTTGGATTATGATACAACCAAACATCATGTTTCATGTTATCTAGATGATATTATCCTTGCTTCAAATTATCCTTCCGATAATAAAGCCGCAGTTGAAGATATTCTTACTTTACTTGATAAATTTTATCTAAGACTTACTCTTTCAAAAATTCAATGGAAGGAGAATTTCCCTGAATTTTTTAGGTGATCTAATGTAAAATAATAAACTTTATTTATTACCATTAAAAATTTCTGCAGTCAACAACTGCTCCATCCCATAAAGAGCTAATGAATGGTCTAGATTTATTGATTTTGTCAATTTCTTGAATCCTTTCATCCCCAATTGTGCTTTGTTGCTTAAACCTTTCCACCAACAACTTCAATATTTTAACTCAAAAAAAATCTCTTCATCAGCATCGGTTTTCCATCCTCCAGTAGATGCTCAACTATTAGCAAAGAATTTCAAATTATTAGAACAAGTTCTAATTGATTCTGTCGGTTTACAATTATTTAATCCCAATAATCCAGTTTACACACAAAACTACACTGGTGTTTCTAATTATGGCGCACCAGGTATTATTCTTCAAAAATCAATTAATTCTAATTATCTGATTCCCAGTTCATTCTTTTCAAAATCGTTTATACCAACCCAGAGTTGATATTTCACCTTGAGAGAACTTCTATGCATTTTAGTAGCTTTAATATCTCATTATTTATTATTATCAGATGATATTACAATTTTTACTGATTATCAGGCTCTCGAAAGTATTTCAAATAAGGAATCTAAGTTAAGTTCACTTATTCTGAAGTTTTTAGAAACTTTAAACTCGTATCAAGTTAAAATCAAATATATTCCAGGTCATAAAAGAATAATTATGCTGATTTTTTGAGTAGTTTTCAAATTGCTCATCAACCTAAATTAAAAGCTGCAGAAATTCAATCCTCTCTTGTGCAACTTTGTCTAGCTTTTATCATCAGCAAAATCATCATATACCACCTCTTCTCTAGACGAACTACTTTTTGTATTATAATTATATTAGTAATTATATATATATATATATAATAATTTGTTATTATTATTAATTACTCCATTTATTATATCCGTAGCATCGATCGGTTAACTATATTATAACTCATACGGAATTAAGGTAAAACTAGGAATAAGTCTTAAAAAATTGTTTGACCTGTGAGGATAAAATCTAAAATCGTTCAGCCTTTAGCCTCCGCAAGTCACTTCCGACTTTCTATCACAAAAGTGCAAAGATTGTATCTTGCGTTGGTAAGTTTTCGCAATTTATTTCCAATTTTAAGATATTTGGGTAATAGAACTGACCGCTTAGGTATCTATCTCTTTTCCGATGTAAGAGCATTCATTGCATAATATGCGGAATAATCAATAATAAAATTTTTATTTGTATATATATATAGAGAGAGAAATAGATAGATAGATAGATAGATAGATAGATAGATAGATAGATAGATAGATAGATAGATAGATATTATAGATCTTACAGGGATGTCTGTTAAAATAGGAAATAAACAATTAACCCCTGTACTTGATAAAGAAAGACAAAGAAAGAAAAGGAAAAAAAAAGTGACTCGAATAACCATTACTCAAACTGGATCATAATTATCAACTTTATTTTCAAAACGGACTTCAAATTAAAATAATAGTAATGTTGTAATTGAACAAAATAAATTTTTATATTAAATTTAGATTGAAACTGAAGTACCACTAGTTGATAACCAACTTGAAATAGTAGAAGAAGATAATGAAGAATCGAAAGAGGTGTCATCGTCTAAGACAACAATGGATGCTTCACCGTCATAAAAGATAACTGCAGCCTTCATAGTTGAATCGTATGGTCTATCGAAGTAGTCGGAAGAACCACCACCGCCAGTAGAGGTACCATCATCACCTTGACCATCATGAAGATGAGAAATTAATTTATCAGAACCTGAAGATAAGATTTCAAAAATATCAAATTCACCACAACCAGTTGACCAACAAGAACATGATGAATCACCATATTGTAAAGTTCTTGGGATCTTAGCATTCAACATCCAGATTGCTGGCATATCGTAATTTGTAGAAGAATCATCGGTAGCTTCTGGCATCAAGAATTCAAAGACGAAAATTTTTTCAGCACCAGAGAAACCATGGTAAGCTGGAATATCATCTCTGTAATAACCACAATCACTGTCGGAATCATCATCACATGAGGTGTCAGAAAAAATGATAAATTCAACATCTGAATCAATGGTAACTTCGTCTAAAGCAGTTGCGGATGATGCACCGTCCACACCATTTGCGGCACAGTATGATAATGAGTTACCGAAACATGAAGACCATATACCTGAACCAGCAGTACCACCCATACTGTTTAAGAAAACAAGACCATCAGCGGAACCTGGGGTGTAATAAGCAGATCTAGTCCAATCACCAGTACTTGAACTTGATGAAGATGATGAAGTGGTGGAGGCAGAGGAAGAAGAAGATGATGATTCGGAAGATGAGGTAGAAGTTGAAGATTCAGCTTCAGATTCAGTAGCACTTGATGTAGTAACAGTTGCTAAAGTAGTTTCTTGAGAAGTAGTTGAATCAGTAGACTCGATAGATTCACTTGTACTGGTTGGAGCAGTATTTGCAACATTTGTAACAGAACTGGTAATTACATTACCATTTGCATCTGCATAAACGGTTTCAGTAACATATTCATATGCAATCGCAGCGGCTCTCTTATGTTTGTGATGAACGTGTTTGGTAGTAGTACAGTCTTCAACTTCAGCAACTGCCTCTCTCTTCTTTTTAGTACTTGAAGAAGAGGATGGATAATAAACACCAAATTGAGATAATTTAATAGGACCTCTGAAATGGATAGATAATTCTTCATCTAATGGAGATAAAGTACCAGAGAAACTATAAGATTCAGAAGTACATTCACATGAATCTTCATCCATGTTGGTGACATCGCTATAAGAACCTGAGTAACCGATATCGTCATAGTAGACTGCATTAACAGAACTACAGTAATAGTTGCCATCAATGTATGAACAACTGTCTGCTGAAGCAGATGAAATCAAAGCGGTAGCAATGGTATAGATAACAGAGAAAGAAAACTTCATTTAATTAATTAAAGGTATTTTTTTTCTTTGGTTAGTTGATATGTTTGTGTGTATTGTTTGTAGAATTTGATCTTTAGTAGTAAGGTATCCAGCTAATTTTTTATCTAGAGAATGTATTTTTGTTTAAGTTAAGGAAAGACTTGGGTTAGTTGTGTTTTGGTTTATACTTGAAAACTAAGCTAAGGAATGAACTTCAGTTGGTAAGTTAGTGTATATGTGGATATGGAACTCTGACAGTATATATAAGAAGAGAGAAAAGAAGTAGAAGAAAGAAAGCAGACGGAGGCAGTAGTGAATCGAAAGGAAAGGAAGGGTGCAGACTAAAGGAGGAAAAGCAAAGAAGACGAGAATATAGGGAGAAATATTCAGCAAGAAAGGAGAACTTAGAGAAACGGGGCGGATCTAGTCCACCTGGTAACAAGACAGTTATTACATCAACTAGATCATGTCAAATTCAACTCAGAATTGGAGTTTCCAGATTCCAGTCTCCAGTCTCCAGTCTCCAGCCTTGAATTAATGCATTCAAAGCCCCCGTGATCTCCAGCCTCCAGCCTCCAGCCGCATCCGCTATCATCAGAAACGTTCATTTCTTTGCAATAACGGGTAATTGCCAGCCAATATCTTGTTGATGACAATAAAACTTTGGCTATTTCTCAATTACAAAATTCAAATTTTGTGATTGTTCCGGGGGATTAATTAATTGATCAAGATTTAATTGTCAAAATTTTACACGCTGAAGCAAGGATGAAACAATAAAAGCGCGTGTCTCCCGTGTTAAATTTGTGGTGCAAACAATCAAATGTAAACTGTTTTGAAACGCGGGAAGGTCTTCATTCGGCGTTCTTCCGTTTTCAGACTGTCCGTACAACCAAGCCATCCTCCAATTGGGTAATCCGCGGAAAGAAATTCGCGCCTGGTTTCCAAATGCAGCAGGAGGTAAATATGACAACCATTTCTTCACGCTAAGCCCCTGGCCAATAGCAGCAACGCCTCTCGTTTCTTTTTGGGTCGGTGCACAGGTTGGCGTTTCCGGCATGTTGTCGGCCCCTGAAGGAGTTGTACACGAGTTGTACACGAGTTGTAGAGGGATGATTAAGAAATTGATTTGGCTAAATTGCACATTGAGTTTACTTTTTGTCGCAGTGATAGCAACAGGGATAGAGAAGAAGGGGGAGGAGGCTGCGGGCAATGGCAACGCGTGTGTGGCGTCTGCAGACGCGATTTTGAACGTGGCGCATGCATGTCACACCAGCCACCGGTGATGTGACATATGGCATATATATTACGAAGTTAAGGGTTAAGGGTTAAGTGTTAAGGGTTAAGGCAACTGACATTGGACAAATGATAATTGATGAATTCACTGTGGTAACTTATATATTTAATATAATATTTCATATAGTGTTATAAATTGTATAACAAAAGGGAAATGGTATAGAGTAGTTATGCATATGTTGTGAAAAGAAAAAAGCAAAAAGAGTCTCCATTTAACTAACACTAATTTTGTTTGAAAACTTTATGCTTGTAATGCTTAACAAATGCAAGTGGATGACTTTGGTCATCCTTAATCGCGTTATTATGGCTAATTTGACCATCGTCTCCCATACTATCAACTTCACTTGAACCGAAGGAATTAACAGGTAAAACTAAAACATCACTAACAAGTTTTGGAACATCCATCTTGGTGAAATCTTTCCATGTAACTTTAGAGAAAATTCCACTTAAAACATAATCATTAAAATATCTGAAAATTACATCAGTAAATAATCCATCCCCGGTCCAATTCATCACATCTAAAATAAAAGATTCATCGTTTTGATCTCTAATATGATTCTCGTTTCTATTGATCTTATCCGTTGTAATATCAGTAATTGCCGCAATTATTTCTCTCAATATTGGATGTCCAGGTTTAGCTTGTAGGACCCAATTCGCAAATTGCAATCGACGTGTATAATGTTTTCTCCAATCTTTATCAATTGGATCACTTTCAATTCCAATAATCATTCCTAATTCACTTGGATCCACATTTTCAGGTATCCAATTAGGAACAGGTTGTAATGGCAAAGTATCAACATCTGCATATACTCCACCTTTGGCAAATAAGATCAAATATCTGAAAAAATCGACTCTTAATATAACATGAGGTAATGAATCATAAGCTCTAACAACTTCTGGAATACTTCTATACAAATATCTGATGATTGCCCTTGATGTATCATCGTTAAACAATTCATGAACAAATCCTGGATTTTTTAAAGCCCACTGTTCTTCTCCTTTTTTATATTCAGCTCCAAATCTATCATCATTTAAACCATATTTCCATGTTTGCCAAACATAGGCTGGAAATTTCTGATTTTGATCATATGGATAAATAAATGCTAATTTTTCTCTCAATGATAAATCTGCTGCTGGTTTCTTCAGTTCGTTTAACTGTCTTTCAAGTCTTTCCTTATCTTCTTCAAGTTTTGAAAGTCTTTTCTCTTGTTGCTCGAGTAATTTTTCAGATAACTCATCAAGTTTTTGTGATAATTCCATCTGATCATTTAATCTCAATCCAAACAAATGAGATGAGTCTCCCTTTGTTGCATCGTCCTTAGAACTATCTATCACTTTAGATGATGTGGTCAGTTTGCTTAACAAAACAATAACGATTAATGCACTTAATGTGATAATGATAACCTGCCTTATCTTGACCGTCTTCAACATTTCTATGTTTTTTTTTGCACACGTGAAATACAAATTCTTCTAGTAATCCCTTGTTATCTATGGGCCCTGTCTATTGTATCTATTCAGTTGACTAGGATGATACGACCGTGACGTATTCCCCTGTTGGCGGTACCTCGTAGACACTCTCTCAATTCTCAATTATTAACAAAACTTTTTTTCTTTTTCGCCGCACAAGCTTAATCTCTTGCCAAACATTCTGCCCCTCAGTACTTAATTTAATAAATCGAGACCTGGTCGTTTTTACGGACTCAATTACTATAGTATCGATGTTGTACATTATGCATTAGACGAATTATACACGAGTTTTCAATTCATGTATTGTCTGTATAGAATTAAAGCTTTATCATGCATGTTTCTAAACATATATATATATATATATATTTACCACGGCCTCCTATTTCTGTTAAAAATTTTGAAGCACACCCTCAATTTCCAACACTAGATCTATCAAGTAAGTAATTTCTAGCAGAGAGATCCATAGTAATGAGGTATTTTCAATAACTATGGGCATCAATACAATATTTATGATGACTAACCTTTGACTTTTAATCTTTGATAAAGAAACCATCAACATAATAAACCCATTTCCTTACAACAACTGCTAAATTGCCGTTAATTGTTGATCGTGGATTATCCCAACGGCGCTTATAGCCAATTCGGGAAAAAATGCCTGTTTGCGAGGAATTTGGCAGAAATGGTGTAAATTTTAGATCTTGGCTCTATCATTTTGTCGGATATCAGCAATTGAGATAAGGGAAAATTGATTCCTTCGATTGTGAATTGTGGGGTATGTATATAAATAGAAGATAATCGCCCATACATACGTTTACCTTTGATATCATATTCATTCATTTTAAATTAATCACTGTTTGTTTACCACAATTAATACGGTCTGAGCTAAATATGATTAAAAAAATAGACGTTAGTGAACCTATCCAAACTTTTATTGATGCTTTGAAAAGAGATGGATTGGTTGTGGTTAAGAAGTTTGCATCTGATGAAGATTTGGATAACTCATTAAATGAGGTACAACCATATTTAGATGCGGATAAACCTTGGGAAGGTAAACTTTTCCCACCTGAAACAAAACGTTGCTTTAGATTGATTGGTAGATCAAAAACTGTCCGTGACAAATTTTTCAGTCACAAAATATATCAACAATTAAGTGAGTACTTTCTTGCAAGAACAACAGTCAATTATTACGATCAACAGAAGACAACATATACATCGTACCCATTACTTTCGATGTCGATGACAATGGCAATTGGACCTGGTGGTAAAGCACAAAGAATTCATAGAGATGATAAAAACCATCATGCAAAACATATCAAATCGGATGAGTATGTTATGGGTAATGACGTACTACTTGGTCTGATGGTTCCAACTTGTAAAACTACTGTTGAAAATGCAGCGACACAGGTAATTCCAGGTTCTCATCTTTGGGGTGATGAGAGACCGCCATATAGAGATGAGTTGATAAGTGCTGAATTGGAAAAAGGTGAAGCCGTAATTTTATTGGGTAGTTTATATCATTGTGGGGCAACTAACTATTCAGATACGATTAGACCGATGCATATTATGTTCCAATGCCCAGGTGTTTATAGACAGGAAGAGATTCCGTGGTTAAGTTACCCTGTTGAAGATGTGAAAACGTATTCCAAGTTGGTTCAAGAGAGACTTGGATATAAATCCAGTGCACCTAATTTAGGCTGGGTTGATTTGAAAAGTCCCGAATTCCTTCTAGAAGATGAAAATACGGAAGATGTGGGTCACAAGGACTTGGATGAAGCGTAAACGTGTGTAAACAGTGTGTAGTGAATATAGTACTGAACGTACTCCGGCCCCGACAAATCGCCCCTAATGGCTAATCGCAGTTCAGCGCTCTGTGTTTTGTGTGCATGATGCATGATGCACACTAAAATTTTTCACTCTTCTGATCTTTTTTCGCTCTGCTCGCCTAGAAATATCTAAATTACTTGTTCTCGGATCCATGTCCATTCCCCTCCTCCGTGGTGAATTGTGAGTTGTTCTCCTTCTTGCTTGCCATGGGAGTTGACGGTCTTCCACATTTAACCCAATTTTCAACTATTTTTTAGACATTCACAAATTATATATACCCTATATTTTCACATTACACAAAGTTTGAAATAAATGCAGGTGTTTCGTCGGTGGAAAATGCACCTTGTCAATAAGAATTTGATAACTACCATGTCCTCAACTCGGGATTTGACTTCGATGAGAAATTCATCAAATATGTTACAGATAATAAGACGAAAAACAGATATGATGAGACCCCTCAATATACTCAAACATAAAAGTATGTATTCAACGCTAAATAAAAATTTTCCTATAACTAATAACCGCCCACTTTTACATACGGTACTAAATAAATATAAAGACAAGAATATGTTAATGACGTCGAAACAATATTCACAAAAATCCGATATATCTGAGGCACTTAACGACATAGAACAGGCACTTTCAGGTATAGATAAAAATACAAAAATAATAGAAGATAAAATTATTAAAGAAGCTATGAAAAAGGAAGGATTTGGTGCTAGATTGAGATATTTTTTATTAAGACAAAATCGACCCTTCAATGTGGATGAGATTACAGCATTTTTTTCATGGATTTTAATGGGTAATTTTATTTGGATCTTCATTGGAACAACTACGTTTTTTGGAGTTTTGATTTATATTGTCAACTGGCTTGATGATGGAGAAATTGAACGGATATTATTGAAAAAATTATTAACTTTTGATAACAAATTGAATATTGATTTAAGTGATCAAAATTTCAAAGCTAGTTGGGAGGATGGTAAGATTAAAATCCGTAATTTGAAAGTATTATCAAATCCTATTGATAGTGAGAAAGAACATTTGAATTATAAATTATTTATTTCAGAAATCAATTTGACATTGTCATTTAATAAATGGTTAGATGGATATGGATTAATTGATACGATTGAGATCGAGGGATTACAAGGAGATGTTAATATATTTGATGGAGATGAATTAATACTGGATGATTCATTCAATGATAGATATGAACTTAATCATATTAAAGTCAAGCATTCTAAAATTAATTTCCACAGTGAGAAATTTCTCAATAAGCCAATTGAATTAGTCGTATTTAATTGTGATATGGATCGATTGAGAAGAAGTTGGATGGTTTACGATTTCTTAAATGCAAATACGATGTTTGGATCATTGGATGGCTCACTATTCACTTTACATAAAAGACAGCATAGATTTGCCCATTTCAGTGGGATGGATTTACATAATGAGACTGATGATTACAACAATGTGAGATTAAATACAGTTAATGAGGATCGAGCTGGTTATTGCAATAAAATAGCTAACGATAGTGGCAAATCTGAAGTTTGTGTTAATAATAAAAATAATAATACCAGTAACAATAATGAAAATATTGTAGATGGAGATCTGAATGATGAAGGAGGTGATGATTTATGGAAGAAGATAACCAGATTGAGGATTGATATGCTTGATTTATCATTTTTGAATAATGAGAATTCGAAATTGAATTGGATCAACTCTGGTAAAGCCGAAGTTATCATTGATATCATGTTACCTAATGAAGAAGAAACCAGTAAATGTCATACAAGTAGGGAGAAAAAAATTCAATTTTCCATTGAAGGCTTTAAAAAAATGTGTGATTCTCTTTATAAGAAATTACTTGAAGACGATTATTATGGAGAGGATGGCAATGACTCGATTGAAATCAATAAATATGTTGTTATTGATATGAAGATCAAATATTACAATTTAAGTGCGAGATTACCTGAAGAATTACCATGTTCAAGTCTGACGGGCTTACCATATATGACATGGCAAGATTTACAATCTCTTGTTACATTTATCAATGATGAGAAGTTTGGACTTTCGTCATCTAAGTTTGTAGTTGATCATAATGAAGAAGGAAGTATAGAGAAGGGTAATGAGATAGATAGTGATGAATTATTAAATGAGGATGATACCGATATTGATGATGCGGCGTCTAGTATGGGTAATAGTGATGATGGTGGTGATGGTAGTGAGGACAAAAATATTGGTGGTATTACCAACGGGAAGATGCGTATGTTGCCTCCAATTAAATTTCGGATTGTGCAAAATTTGAAAGATTTTGAGTATGTTGACTTACCATCTTTATTGAGCTTTTCCAGCATGAAGAAGCCCGATGCAGATATGTGTGATGAAAGGGTTATGAAGAGTTTCGTCAATACGAATAAGTTCATTGATAACAGTATCATTGAAGTATTGGCATTATTACTGGTTTACAAAGAAGAAATCCAGACGAGACTGATCGACATGTACTCTCGTCGGAGTGGATTTGAGATATTATTCAACAACTTCATTTTGGGGAACTTGATCCTGGTGGGGTTGGGCAGTTTTGTGATCTGATTGATGCCTGTAATTTGTAATTTGTAATTTGTAATGTGTAACGTGTAACGTGTGTAATGAGTATAGATTTATAGAACCGAAACAAGAACGCAGATAGCCGACGCCACAGCGCGACAGACGCGACAGACGCGTTGTCGCGCTGGAAGTCGGGGCTCGGCCATGAGCTCTAACTATGCCTAAGCACTAAGCCATCATTCCACCTTTATATACACCATCGGGCCCCGTTCCCCCTTCTACCCTCTCAGCAGAACAACAGTTCAGAAACGACCAACTACTGACCGCTAACCAGTATAACATATAACCAGTAATACCACCGACTACCAGCTACCGACTACCGACTACCGACCCCCAGAATCCAGGCCTCAGGCACAAGGCACAAGGCCCCACCTCTATTATAACTTATATAACCCGTAACTTGCCGCACTATATATATCGCCGGTCGCCCTCCAATATATCCAATATATTCCGCACAGAACACTACACACAGAACAATACACAATCGGGTCATCCCTCATCCCTCACCCGTCATTCATTTTCTTCAAACTCTAGCCACCACACATTCTGTTCAGGGTACACTGCATGAACACAACCTTCTATTATATTCCTTGCCTACACACTAAACTTCCACTTACTGCTTATCAATTGTCGGACATAGACACTCTTCCTTTTTCTTCCCTAGTCCACACTTCTTCTTATTCACTCCTGCTGTTTATCCATCCTTCACATAGAGCATAGAGAAAAAAAGATCGAATAACCCCTGAATCTCGAACCAACAACAAATTTGGAACTCAATTAATAATTTACTATAGATCACACATAAAACTAGTTTTCTAAACTCTAATTTCTTTTCCCCTTTCCCGTTTTGCTTGACAGGACCTTATCGAGCACCAGAAAGCCATAAAATACAATCTATCAATACAATGCTTATTAACGACTCGAACAAGAGTACACCAGTATCTTTAATGGGTTCATCCGTTGATAGGCACTCAACAACAACATCAAACACAACAGAAAATAATAATAGCAATAACTCCAACAGTACAAATACTGATACTAAGAATATTAATATTAATAATAATCTTACCACTAATAATAATATTACCACTAATAATAATAATAATAGTAATATCGATCCTCTTTCCAATAATACCGACACTTCCAATATTGACAATTTTGATATCAATATAATCAACTCTAATAATATGAATTACAACACCAATTTGACCGATGCAATTCTAAATGCAAACCAATCTTCTTTTAAAAATACCATTTCAAACTCAAATCGTCTCTCTGAAGCTAATATTTTTGCAAACGTGGATTCTTCAATCATTGATTCAACAATCGCAGCCGATGTTGATAAGAGATTAAGTTTACATAGTTCTGATGGTTCTTCAATTTTAAATCCGGGCTTTCCATCTAATAATAATAACAATAATAATAACAATCTCACTTTCAACAACAACTATTCTGCTCCAAACTCCCGTCATAGAAGTTCTTTTGATACAAATGCTAAATTGGGTTCATTTGTTCATTCCAATGACATGATGAAATCCCCTTATTTAGCTTCATTCCCTGCCTTTAGACAATCTTTTACTTCTAGTGGCCTGGAAGGTTTATCTAGTATCAATTCAAATACTAATAATGACAATAATTCCCAAAATATAAGTTCAAATCTACCAATCCCACCTTTATCTTCTCCTTCCATGTTACTCTCTTACATATCAGAAAACAAAGAATCAACAATAACTAATTCTAATCCTAATAATTTGGTTATGTCACCTCTATCAACTGAGAAAATTTCAAATTTAAATGAAGTACCTCCTTTATCTCAAGAGGTATTTTCTTCTCCACTAACTAAACCTTTTGATAATAATAATAATAATAATAATAATGGAAACACTTCGAGATTAGGTAGTATTCCAGGAATTGGAATGTTTCCAAATATTGAAGAACTCACTTTGGATAACCCTCCACTGACAAATCCAAATGATATTAGTCTCTTTTCTCAATATAATCAGATACATAGAAATTCATTGAATAGTATGTGGGGTGGTAACATGAGCATAGATAATACTACTAATTCTACTACTAATAGTAATAGAAATTCGATTGGAATGACTTCTTTAAATTTCAAAAATAATAATCAACCGCCACAACCAAATAATCCCTATAATTGGGTTTCTCCACCAACTGCGGATTTCCAACCTCTGAGAAGGTACTCTTATGATGCTGCAAGTGCAACAACTTTTGTTCCAAATAGAAATAATTCCGTTGGCTATGATTATAACAATAACAATTATAACTATAATTATAATAGTAACATCAATAATACTACTAACAATATCCAAAGTTATGATTCCAAAAATTATGATTATCCGAACACATCGTACGCATCCAAAAATAATATCAATTATAAAAATAACAATGCTAATACTCACGGTTATTCAAAACATCAATCACTTAGTGGTCCATCAATGGTCACTCCAACACAATATAATCATTTAACCCATCGTTCAAATATAATTACACCATCAAAGGAGCAAATCATTCAAAGTCTCAATGATGTATCTAATTATTTGGGAGAACCATCAAAGGAAGTTTTAGATATTGAAAATTATTTAAGTTATTTAAATAATAGTTTATTACCTCAATTGACATATTTAACAGATTCAAATAATTTGTCGAATTATGATATCATAGCATGTTGTTTTAAAAATTCTAGAATTGATGTATTTTATATAAGTCTAATTAACAAACAATTGTTGGGTGAAATTAAAGTTGGAGATTTGGTTATTGTTGAGGCAGATAGAGGTCGTGATTTGGGTAAAGTTGTTAAATTAAATGTTAGTTTATTAGAAGCAAGATTATTGAGATATGCACAATATTTGAGTAGAAAGGCTGCATTATCAAAAGAGGATGAAATTGGACATAAAAAGCCAATACTTAATTTCCCTAAATCCATCATTAGATTTGCTAAAAATGAGGAATTATTAACTATTAATTCTAAAATCAACGATGAAATTAAAGCCGTTAATGTGTGTCAAAATAAAGTTTTAGAATATGGATTGAATATGAAGATTGTCGATGCAGAATATCAATGGGATATGAAGAAATTAACATTTTATTACAATTCAGAAGTTAGAATCGATTTTAGAGATTTGGTTAAGGAATTATTTAGAGTTTATAAAATTAGAATTTGGATGTCAAAACAAGGTGGTATTTGTTAAAAAAAATCCAAGGAAACTAAAAGAACAGGATAAATTATTAATATAAAACTTATAGAGTAAAAAATTATATGAAACATTTTCAACATGCACACACATACACACATACATATACTTTTATACAAATTGGAAGAAGGAAAAAAAAGCACAATATTAAATTATAAAAAATAGAGTAGAATAAAAGATTTACTTTTCATGTTTTACATTTAGATTGGTTTGTTTATCTATATTTGGGAGTTGGTTTGTTTTTATTGGTATTATCATTGCAATGGATTATAGGACATTGTGTTATATTTTGAATAGAGAGGATAATAATTGATTGGTATTATTACAAAAGAACTTTTTAAATTTAATATTAAGTTCAATAGTAAGAGAAAAAACATTTCACCGTTAGTTCACACGTTCTATAGAAATTACAGAAATTTAGTTCAAATTCCACAAGTCGGAAAAATTATAAGTGTTTCCATTACGATTTCATTTCGCCCAGTTAATGTTTCTCGGTTCTTTTTAACCTTTCACACTTTTTAGTTTTAGTTTTTTTCTCATTGTTCACTTTTTACCTTTTTACTATCTTATTTTTTTATTTTATTTGATTTTATTTGATTTAATTTTTACATGTTTATTGCTTATTAGTCTTTTTTACTGACACGTTTCATACATATACGTATACATATATATATATATATAATATGATATTTCTTTTACACTGAATATTAACTTAATTTTACGCAGATCTTTGATTAAATGCTAGGTAAAAATACACGAAAACAACACACAAAGTTAAGCATAATCCGTGTACCCCGCGTACCCTGTAGACAGCGATAATCCCGATTCCCGATTTCGTGACAGCTTGGAGCGACGTCTGTTATGGCGGGGCTATCAACTGCCAAGCTGACTCGACACGTTTATGAGGCATGTTCTGTGGAAACTAGATCCTAAAGTTACTATCAGGGAGAAGCAAACAGATAACACACCTTATACGATTTAACAGATATGGTGGAAATAGAAAATGCAAACAAAAACCATGAGGTGGTGCCCATACTGTCAGTAAACACTGCCATAGAAATGAATGTTGGATCAAGCAATAACAACAACAACATTGACAATGGCAATGATTTAAACAGTAGAGACATTGAAAAAATGGAAGGGCTTGCCAAACAACGTGAAAACTATTTAAATGAAAATACAAATACAAATAGCAATACTGGCATATTAACCATCTTGAGGAATATGATCTCCGATGTTGATTCTCATAGTGAACAACTATTTTATCTATTTGCGATTGAAATGTTTTTCATATTCTTGACATACACACACTATTCTTATTTTGATAAAAAGAATAGGTTTTTAACACCTATTGTTATGGGTGGTGAAACCTCTATTTTGGGGCAGACATTGACGCAAATCATTGGGTGGGGGAAGATTAGGTTTGGTGGAAACAATATAAAATTGAAGAAGCTAGTTGTGGATGAAGAAATGAATGTTAATGTTACTTTTAATACTACCTACAAGAATGATAAAAATGGAGGAAAAAGTAAAGTTCACAGTAGGACAGCAAGTAGTATCGTCGGCACAAGTACAAATGACAATAATAGTATTGCTACGGGTGCACCTGAAACGACGATCTTGGCAGCAGATAAGGAAGAAAGTATCAGAGGGCATTTGAAATATTTGATATGGGGTGGTGTTAATGGGTTACTTGCAAGTTACTGGATTGAACTATTAATTAATATTTTCAAGGAAAAAAAATTATACTGTGTTTTAGTTGATCAAACGGTGGGTACAGTCATCTTCCAAACTTTATATGCCCTCTATATTTGCCTATGGGATGCTGAATTGGAAGTTACCAGCGATGGTGTCATGAGAGTTGATTTAAATTGGGAAAATTTCAGTGTTCATTTTGCAGGCATGCTTTGGAAATACATGAAGTTGTCATATTTGGTGTGGCCGATCATCAGTCTCCTCAGTTTCACCGTGTTAAGCGACGAGTGGATCTTCCCCGTGAACTGTTTCTTCACGACCCTCTTTGGGGTGATGTTGTCTATTCAAGCAGGGAGGTAGACGACGATCTGATACCCGATGTACCATATATATATATATATATATATATATCACACGACCGCAAACCGCAGACGATTGTCCAATCGGAAGACGGGCGGGCCCGGAGAGCGGGAAAAAAATTCAAGGCTGTGTTGTTTTTGACGGAGAAGCTGCATTGGTGTTGATGTTGATCTTTCTAACGGGGCATAAGCTTCTTTTCTCCTGTTTCTTCTTTCTTCTTTATTCTTCCTTTATTTTTTATCCTGTGGCTGACTCCCTTCTGTCTAGTATTTCCTTGTACAGTAGAAACACATAATTTAGCATATATTTATATACACAAGGCACAACCAGTCCTTTCCCTACTACTAAATGGTTGACGACACATACTATATTACACCCCATGAAGCTGCACTTGCAGTCGTTGCAACATCAATGAAAAAATCACGTCTACCATTCTACATATTGTGTATCAATTCAATTATGGGGGCCTTCCTTTTCAGTGCAGGAAGTATGTTGTATATAATGTGTGAAGCGAGTTCATCCGGACTACGAGATTCAGAAGGGATATTTGTTTTCCCCCTGCAAGGTGCAGTTTATGCAATTGGTTTATTCTATGTTATTATTTGCGGTATGGAACTTTTCAATTCAAATATATTATTCTTTTCCGTTGGTGTCTTACGTGGTGCAGTTACATTGATGGATTTAATCATTTCTTGGTTTGTGTCATTTTGGATCAATTTAGCAGCCACAATCTTTGTCGTTTATGTCTTCTGTTTCTGTTCAGGAGTTTTCAAACAAGATATTTATGTTGAAGGTACAAGATCTATAGCAGAAACGAAAGACTCATTTACGTTTGCAGAAAATTTATTAAAGGCAATCGTAGGTAATTTCTTTGTGTGCTTGGCTGTTTATCTGCAAATTATGGTTAAACCATTACATGTAAAATTTTTGATGATTTTCCTACCGATTTTTACTTTTGTTGCAATGGGATTTACACATGTTGTAGCTGATATGTTTTTAATATCTGCAGGTATTTTCAATAATTGTGGGTTTGGCTTTGGTCATTATTTTTGGAAAATTATGTTGCCAGGTGCAATTGGTAATATGATTGGTGGTTCATTCTTTGGAATTGCAATCACCTGGTTCTTACATTTGGTTGTCATTGAACAGGATATGAAGAAGTTGAATTTACCTGCATATGAGGAACGTGATGAACAACCAATGTTAAACATGGATTCAAGAGTGGTTCGTGTGCCAACTACAATTCCCGAAGAAACGGATTCTACAACTTCTTCCTCTATTAGGGAATTCAAACCAGATGATGAAAATAATATTTCAAGAATACCGTCGAGAAGAACTGTTGCCTCGACTGGTTATGTTTCAAGAGCGGGATCTAATAACTCGATACATTCAAGAAATTCAAAACTTTACAAAACTCTTTCAAGAGTTTCATCAAGACAAATACGTTCACCTAAAGGTGTTTTCCCTGTTGTTGATATGGGAGAGCCTTTGATGAAAGAAAAGACAATTGCCGCTGCATATTTACCTCCAAGAGGTCCGTTAGATGCCGGTTCTTTTGATAATAACATTGATGATTTGGTCGATAATAGTAATGATAGTAATGCTGACGAAGACGGTGAAAATCCACAGAGTTTGTTCAATGAAAGTGAAAATGATGATGACATTGATGAGGATGTGCCCGTATCGGTTTATTCAGGTCATAATATTCCTTCCTTAAATTCAGAAAACAATGATGATGATGGAAGTTATCTTTTAAATCCGTATGATCCAGAAAAAGAAAAGGTCAGTTCTAAATTAGTACGTGCATTATCTAAAACAGTAACCAGGCATCAGTCTACCAGTGATGGGGAAAGTAATAAGGAAGGTTTTGATTTAACTAAATCAATCACACGTACTGCCACCCGAATAGAGCATGATCTTGAAATGGGGTTGCAAAAGAAAATACCTCCTCCACCAAAAGCTGCAACTAAAACTGGTGACCGTTACGCAGTGGTTTCTGCTAATTCTACTTCCGATTCTGCATCTAATAAAAGAAGGTTGTCAAATAATAGACTATTCAGACAATTTACCTTTGGTGGTGGTGGTAATGACACTGGTGAAATCAACCGTAGATTATCAAATGCAAGAATTACCAAAAAGGCCAATGGAATGTCCAATGATGTTGCAGGTATTGGTGGAAGTGCAATTGATACATCATATCAAACATGGGGTAGTCCAGTTGCACCAAGTATTAAAAGTATTAGAAGTAATACTAGTGCCAACAATGGTACACCACCGAAGAATACTAAGACAAAAAACACTAATAATACTAATAATACTAATAATAAAAATATCCGTTCTTCTAAATCCAATTCATTATCTGATAATAATAACTGGAAACATGTTAATTTTGATTATGAATACTCTGGCGAAAGACCTGTTAGTTTCATAAGTGAACGCTCCGAGAATTTATCTGTTGATCCAAATACAGAAATTCCTTCGAAATCAACAAATAAAAAGAAACCAGATAAATAATTCATCCAATAATATTCCTTAATTCTTTTTTGTCAATAATAATGAACATTTATATTTATAGATTTTATAGCTTTAATCAACTTAAAATTAACTTACATTTTACTGTTCATAATTTGCGGATTTTTTCATTTGTGAATTATTTGCGTAATATTTTTTGATAGCATAAATAATTTTAGATCATTGAGTGAAACTTTCTAAAACTTGGGAAAAAGTCATATAACAGATCTCAAAATTATCGAATTTCGTGTTTTTCTTGAAATCACGTGCCACTGTCAATACGAGGCGGATCTCTAAATGTCATTACTTTTTAAAAAATTACTAATTAGTCTAGTGGAAAACCTTCTTGGAAACTTTTTTTGATTTGCAGGTTCGAGGCACTTATAATGCGCCTCTGTTTCTAGTGTATTCGATGGATTTGTAATGAAGATTTCAAATTTAAGACACAAATATATTTTACTAAAAATTATAAACTTGCTATAAATGCATGTATGGAGACAAAAAAAAATTACTTCCGCCTTTTTTTGAAAACGGGTACTTCGTCAACCCCAAAATCATCCTCAAATTCGATATATCGTTGTACTTTTGGATCATTTATTGTAGTCGTAGCATTTCCAAATAATAATCGCCTTTTCCCTCTAAAATTACATTCTTCATCGCCATCATCACCAATATCTTGATTTATTTCACCATCACCATTGAAACTTGCACTTCTTGATTTTAACTGTGATTCGGATGCAGTACCAATTAATTTCGGCCATTTCTTAGTGGAATTTTTACGTGGTGATGGTAGTTGCGCAGGGAGTTTAGAAAGTGAATCATTGGTATCACGTTTTACCTTTTCATCATGTATAATATCATCACCATAATTATTATCATTATCATCATTATCATCAATATTCATCTGTTCGGATATATTTACATTCGCATGGAACGTTCCACCAGATACCGACCTCGCATATTCTAAGAAATTACTTGCCGGTCGCATGCTTCTAGGTGCAAATATACACCATTCTGTATCTAGAACAGCTGGTAGCACCCCAGTTTGTGCTAATTCCCATAAAAATGCCAAACTGATAACAGGTATATTCCATTTTTTAGCTGAATTTATTTTCTTCTTGGTTAAACTAACAGATGATGATTTAGTTAATGTTTTCGAAACCAAAAGGTCATGGAATTTATATTTAAATAATTGGGGTGAGTTGGTTTTATTTAAACCTAATGAGGCCAAATTGGCAATTAAAAAATCGCAATCATCTGTTAATTCTGTCCGCAATGTCAAATTTAAATTTTTGATTAATTTCGTTATATGTAAATGTTCAATTTGGATAAACCCCGTTATGTGAATTTTCAACTTATAATCCAAGAATAATTTTTTTGGAGGTAATGACCATGAATCGTTACACACTTTTCCATAATGTAAACATCTTTCAATAAACCATTCGTTCACTATCTTAGAATCTGAAATGTCTTTTAGTTTCAACACTTTATTAGGTACTTCATCATATGTAAACGTTGAAGGTATAAGTACGTGTGTAACACTTAAATCATACTCTTCTTGAATTTCTGCACCGTTAGTTTTTAAAATGTGTGATAGTTTGTTATATTGGTTATTATTAAAGCCAAAACAAGAAAATATAAATCCTTTGAAAAGACCATTATTGTTACTTTTCACATCATTAACCCCTAAATGGTTGTTACAGTGTGCATTACTACTTAATTGATTTTGTTTGAGTTGTCGAAGTTTCGAATATATCGGATTATTTATGGTTGATCCATAATCAATTACTTGTCTGAAATTTTTGTGGGAATTTTTGCCAATTAAATTAACATCTCGAACAGTTGAAATATCATATAGAGCAGGATTTAATATTCTTTGACAATTGCAACAATCTATTATCCATTTTGGATGAATAGCGTGAATGTTCCATTCAACAGCACTTTCATATCTTTTACCTTCCCTTTTATCAGTAATAAGGTAAGTAACCTTTGGTGTCAACGAAGCAATTGATTTACCACCAAAATGTTCAATTAGTTTTGTAATATAATTTTTCTCATAACATGGATTTTCGACATCTCTCAATCTTGACAAACAAAATAGACATGAACTGAAAATTGGCCATGGATAATCATCTAATATTTGAATAGTCAATCTTGGTATAGTTTTTTCTTTAAATCTTTTATAAATATCCAATAGATCATCAGGATACAATAATGTCACATCAGTTCTATGTTTTAAACAATATTTAGATTTGGCAGTATTGATATCACCAACAATTAAAACATTTGTCTCACCTGTTAAATCATTGTTTATGTTGCCCCCCATAATAGCTACCATATCTGCGATTTGTGATTTTTCCTTTGATGATAAGTTCGTGCTGGTGAAGGTAACACCATGGAAGAGAACTTTATTGATGGAACCATCATTCCTAGTGGCTAAATCAGTATATGTTTCCATTCATGAGTTTTATTTGCTGCGTGAATTGTACTACTCTTTAGAGGGTATTTTATCTATCTGTGTTGATAATAAATTCTGCACAACAAAATCGGCAAATCCATATCGAAGAAAACGCTTGCGCTTTGCGCTGGTTGTAAATGGACGAAGAGAACGAGCTGGAGTGTGTAGGTCTTTTGGGCGTTGGTAACCGGGTTGCTGCAGAGGAGCCAAAAAGATATATAAAATAAGAATACAGAAACAATGTCGGGTACAGATAGAACATCACAACATGGACACAGCAGCAGTGCTAGATCCCGTGGTCAGCACAGTCATAAAACCAACATACAGTATGTTGCCAAAGTGAGATATTCCAACAATTTACCACCACCAATATGTTCTGCTAAACTATTAAAGGATGACAAAAAAGATAACAATAGTGAATTTTTAGGAAATTTATTATCATCCTTTTTTAGAAAAGAGAATTTTAAGAATTTGATCAAATTAAATGATGATTTAGGTATGCCATTAAATATAATCAATTTACCGGATAAGGAAACCATATATGGATTGAAAAATAATGGTATGAATTTACCATTACACCCAAGTGATCAATTACTTTTGGCCGATCCCAATAAGAATATCAAGACGAAGTCAGATAGTGTTAGTTTTTTGAGAAGAACGCAATATATTTCCTCTGATATGAATAGTAATCCAAGTAACGTTACCTCTACTACTTCAAATACCTCAAAAATGAGAAAAGAAGCTGAATTAGATCCAAAAGTTCAATTAAAAACTATTGAAGGAATGTTTGAGCTACCAGCAACAGATTTTTCAAGTATTAAGCATCCAACAAAAAAACATTTAAAGGCAAAGAAAGTCTGGAACTTTTTACCGGATACTTCGATGCTTGATCAATCCTATTACGATGTTAAATTCATGAGTTCTGCTTCTATTTCGAAAAATAAAGACCATTCTAAAAATTCCATTAAATCGATAACTGATCCAAGATTACTCACATCATTATTTAGGGAAATTGAATTAAATAAAACCACCAAATTAGTTTCATTTTATTTGACCGACGATGATAATGCGAAGAAAGTTAAAGAAAAAGTTGATGATGAAACAGAAAATGCTCCAATTGATGACAACGAATTGGATGAAATATTGAAAGATCAATCGGAGAGCTCTGTTTATAAAAAGCAAAGAGATTATGATGGTACCATTAAACCAATCGAACCATTACGTCAATTAGTTATTACTTTTGATGAAAAATCTAATAATGCGTACTATGTCCCAATATCCGGTAAATTAGAATTAAAGAAATGTAGAATTGATCCTTATCTGGTACCTAAAATCAAAGAAACTACGTTTGACCAAATTAATATGTATATTCGAGAACCAACCAATTCTGAAATCGAAAATAGGGATATATCCAGAAGTACTTATGATCCAATGGAATTCGGTGCTGATGAATAATGATATTAGTTGTGTATAATGATAAGAAATAACTAACAGGAATAATAATTTAATTTTATAGTTGTCTTGTTTATAATTGTTTAATAATAGTAAATATAAGATAAAAGATATAAGATATAAGATATTTATAGCATATATACATGCGCATATATGGGGAAACACAGAAAACAGTAACACAAATTTTTTTCTATATATAATATTTTTAAAGCGAAGAATGTAAAGGTATTTTATTTCAATTAACAATTATAGTGAAATGATCAAATGTAATGCATATAGATATGACGAGGTATGTAATAATAATAATAAGAAAAGAACATGTATTCCAATTATGATGCTGCCCTATAGGTTCTAACTGTACCAACGGTACCTGATATAGTACCCAAACCTATAGTTCCGGAAGAGGGAGTTGCGACAGTAGAATACATTGAATAAAATGTTTGAACCCAATTAGATGAATATGTTTCTGCAACACCATCCACGGTTGTAGTTAACCAAACGACTGTGACTGATGTGGTCGTTGATTTTGAAGACGTGGAAGATGATGACGAAGTTGTAGTTAATGCGGTAGTTTTTTTAGTGGTAGTCTTCTTGGTTGTAGTCCCAGTGGTTGTAGTTCCTGTACCAGTTGTTGTACCGGTTGTGGTAGTTCCTGTACCAGTTGTTGCACCGGTTGTGGTAGTTCCTGTACCAGTTGTTGCACCGGTTGTGGTAGTTCCTGTACCAGTTGTTGCACCGGTTGTGGTAGTTCCTGTACCAGTTGTTGTTGATGAAGAAGAGGATGTTGTTAATGCAGTTGTTGTAGTTGGAGTTGTAGTTGCCAATGCAGTAGTAGTAGTAGCAGCATCAGCAGCGGTATCCGTTGTGGTTGTTGTATCAACTGCTGCAAATACTGTATTAATTATTAGAAAAATGTATATTAAAATTGGTGAAGTTATGAATTTCATGTTTGTTTTTTATGTTAATTTATAATATAATTTAAAAAGAACAAAGTAAACGATTGCTATATGTAAAGGTAAAT
Source organism: Pichia thaimueangensis (assembly GCA_030569635.1). NCBI lineage: Eukaryota > Fungi > Ascomycota > Pichiomycetes > Pichiales > Pichiaceae > Pichia > Pichia thaimueangensis. Next base: position 167,040 of record JAJMLM010000197.1, on the reverse strand, counting down.
ATGGAATAAATGCTGAATTATTTTATGATGATATATAAGGATATTCAAACGAGAGGTGTTGGTTTGGCTTTTTTCTTTTTCAGTTATCGTATTAATTAGTGACTATTGATACGGTAAACAAGATGAAAAATTGGTAATTGATTTCTTTTATGAGTAGGCAGCAGTGGTTGTACAGATTTTATACTGTATATATATCTTTGCAGGGTAGAAAAAAGTTAGATATGAATGTAATGCGAGAAGATCAGTAGAGGATTAATAAAATAGTAATAATAATAATCAACTGAATGCAGATAGTTTTCGAGAAGAATCCTGTTGGTAAATTGTGGTAACTAAAATTCGAAAACGACAGAAAAATTGTAGATTTATAAGAGGAGAAGAGATAGGTGACTAAAAATTATATTAGAGGAGTAAAGCAACTTGTTATGTCCAAAGGGGCTTAAATCTTAAATGTTTTAGATTGTGATAGCCAATGTGAGGATGATTTGCAGGGTGTATGGTACTTTTTATAAATTTCTGTCGTAACTAAATGTTATAGGTGAGAGAGGGGGTTGATGATCTGTTGATGAAGATGCTTTATTTCCCTTCTTGAGTGTGTGTGTATATATATATCAGTGTTTCAGTTCTGTATCTTGTAACCACGGAGGAAAAGAAACGAGACGTGTTACGAAAAGCAAAAAAAAGAAAGCTGGCTGGAATAAATCCGAGAACAGGTTCCTTCGTGCTCAGCTTCCACCAATTCCACCTCAGCTAAAAGACAACAACAACAACAACAACAACAACAACAACAACAACAACAGCAGAAGGCTAAGAGCAGAAAACACCGAAATGTTATAAAAATAGAGTCAGGAGTGGAAAAAAATTACGGCGAGCTGAAGGAAAGGGGCAGAAGAAAAATGCCTGAGCCGGCAGAACAATGCCAACAGCCGTTAGCTCGATCCGAGAATCGCCATTTCCTGCTGGCTGCGCTGCACAATCTGCACGCGTTGCAGATCGCCACCGCTAGCTCGCGAAATCGACCACCGTGTTGCGCTGCGCCCAGAACTCGGGCAATAGCGCCTCGTTGGCGTGTTAAGAGTCTAATATGTGTGGATCGTGCCACACTGTTGACACTAGATGGCTAGCTCGGTTATAAAGTCCAAATTGAGAGCGTTGGATTTTGGCCAATGGGACCTTTGAACCTCGTGCGGCTTTTCCGTCGCCATGGTGACAGTTATTCCCTAACGTTCCATTATCAGTTCTACGATCTATCGATTTCTTCGCTATTCAATGACGTATATATATTATCCTTAGGCGTGGAGTCGATCGACCTACAGTTTGTTTACATTTTTCAAGATAATTGAGATTTCAGATGATTGAAGAATTATTAAACCGATTACTTATTGTGGGTTCCTAATATGAACTATTCCATTTTTTTTTACCACTCCGTATCAACCCAGAATTCCTTTCATGTTAAAAGATATATCAAACAATCTCGTCAATCTCTGTGATGCAATCATTCAGGATCAACAGATTTCTGCAAAATCACATCAAAATGAATATTCTAAAAATGGTAAAAAGTACAAACTCACATCCGATGGTAATTTCATCAGAGTCCAAGGTGAAGATAAACATTTAATAGTTTCAGATTCTTACGAAAATTTCAAATTAAATTATTCAATCTTATCATCGTATCATATTTTGAAAAACTGTGGTAATATCTTAACTGATTATAAAAAATTGTCCTTAGCTATAATTTTCACTTCAAGAGAAATAGAATTGAATAAATGGTATGACGAAAGTTCCAAAATTGCATCAATTGAAAATTCTTCTTATGACCCAAATGATTATCAACTTGATTCAATCAATTATATTTCAAATATAGATCCTGATACAAGAACTCAATTGATTCAACTAGGTTGTATGATATTAACTGCAGCAAAAATTAATTTTTTTCAAACAGATCATAATGTTACATCTCCAACTTTGGAAGGTTACGCATTGAGAAGAATAATAACAGAAAATTGTGGAGATTCAGCATTAACTTCAATTGATGTCTACAACGCCCTTAGAGCTTTCAGTCATTGGTGTTCAATTAAGGGTGTTTTCCATATCTTACAACTCCCCAATTTACAAATAGATAATTTATTAATTCATAATTTTAAATCATTTCCAAAGATGCCCCTCTGGTTAAGGGATTCCGTTTATGGTAGATACCCAGCCGGATGTTCAAAAATCGCTTTAGTTAAGAAATCATTACACGTTATAGCCAATTCCATCTATGGGGATTTAATTCAATTACCCAAACAACTGGACCTATCTTCTCTCCTTCATTTATGTAATGATATTGAGTCTGATCCATTAAGGTATCATATTAGATCCGGCTCTTTAATGCTATCGATTAAATCCCATTTAGAAGTCAGTAAGTTATTTACCAATTCAAATCTTTGGTTAGAATTTGTCTCTTGTATTCTCCAGGCAGTTGGTAGTTATCATATGGCATATGAAAATAAAATTATTGGCTCCAATAAAATACTGAAAGTTAACAAAATCAAAGATAGGCCACTTTATCGTAAAATATGCTCTCTCGTCAATAGAATGAAATCTATAGAACAATCCAACAACAACACTATATTCGATGATAAACTACTTGCACTGTTAGGGGGTCAAGTGAAAAACTCACTTTCTTCCGTATACAAAGCTGAGAGTGCATTCCTTCAGTAGATTATTACTTACTAACGTTTTTCAATATAAATTTACTAATTTCTTGGCTCAGCCAAATTCAGATTCACTTTATTTATTTTCTTCTTTTCTTCTTTTGCGTTTTTTTCTTTTTCTTTCCTTTTTTTTAGTTTACACATTACAACTGTTATTTATAGACGATATACAGGTATATTACACATTCTATAATGGTATAGTACTGACTACTTATTTAATCTGCATAGTGAATGGCTTAAATTTTCTAGTAATTAAATGCCAATTTTACTAACACTTTTTAGTTTCTCTCATCATAATGCATCTATTTATTATAGGCGGTTAAAAAAGGTCTTTCTATTGAGGCAAAACAGGCAAAGCTTTTAGCATGGTTTCAATCAACTCACACTATGTACAACATAAAAGAAGTTGAAACTGTTGCTAGTAAGAAAACTGGTATTAGTTCAATGCAAATTAAGGATATTCTTAAAATGCTCGTTGATGAGGGTTTAGTCAATTGTGAAAAATGTGGTATATCTAATATCTACTGGTCGTTTCAATACACCAATATCCTGAAAATGAATAAAGAATATGAGAAATTACTAAGAAAACAAGAAAAATTAATTATTACAATAGATTCATATAGGGAAGAATTGGAAGATTTAAAAAGGGAACGCTCAACAATGAACAAAAAAAAGAGAAATAAAATGATAGATAATGTATCTATGTTGAAATCAGAAAACTCTTTGTTAACAAAAGAATTCAATTTGGTGCTTGAAAATACCCCTGAAAGGATTAATGCTAGATTGTCAAATATAAATAAAGTTCAAGAGGCTATAGACATTCTAATGGAAAATATTGACATATTAGTCAATTTTATCGCTGATTCTAATCCTAATGCAATATCCAAAGAAAAAATACGTGAATATTTTGGCATACCACAAGAGGAATAAATTAATTGTAAAGTATTCAACAATGGCATAACTGAAATTAGCTTTATAGGTGGTGCTCTAATTATTATAAATGATACCGTTTTGGTTTAAAATTTAATTTTCTCAGATGAGAATTTTATATGGTTTCTGGGAAGAAAAAAATTCTGGTTGGTTGTACCTTGTGATAAAAAGGAAATGTGCTCATATTAACTTTAATAATCAGTAACTTAAATAAATATAGATCATACTAAAATAAAAAAAGGCAACTATTCTGGCTTCTTTTATAAACAAGCCCTTTTGTAAAATAATACCTGCTTCTCATTACAAAACTGGAAGAGGCTTACCCTTTTGAACCATTGTTGTAACCAATTCAAATACAACTTGTGCGGCAATTGTACTAGTAATTTCAGCCTGATCAAAACTTGGTGAAACTTCAACGACATCAGCACCTACGAGATTCACATCTAACTTTCTCAATAGATAAAGTACTTCTCTTGGTAATAATCCACCTGCTTCAATGGTACCAGTGCCAGGTGTGAAGCCTGGATCCATGCAATCAACATCAACACTGATATAAGTAGGTGTATCACCAACCCGAGATTTAATTTCGGCCACCATTTTATCCAACCCCCTACGACCATCTAACCAGGCATCTTCAGTTGTATATATTGACCAACCTTGTCTAGCATCATCATCAAAATCATTCCAGTCGGTGCCTGAAAGTCTGGTTCTAATTCCAATATGAACGTTGGAGTTATCACTTAACAAACCTTCATTTCTTGCCATCCAGAGCATTGAACCATGAGTAAATTCACTTTGTTCCGAGGACCAATAACTTGGATACCCCTTAGGAGACCAAGTATCCAAATGAGCATCAAAATGAATGACGGAAATTTTTCCATAAAGATTTTTCAAAGCCCTCAAATGTGGTAAAATGATTGAATGATCACCACCTAATGCCACCAATCTTGGTGGGTGAGTTGCGTCTATGGATGATTTCCTACGTAATAATAATTCCTCAAATGCCATTGTCATTTGCTTCACGGCAATTGAGTTATCCATTGGAGTAATTGGTATATCACCACAATCCATAAATGATGCCCAATTTTGATAAGGATTAATACCGGCCCTTGTGTTGAACCCTCTTAATGAAGTTTGTCTTTGTGAAGCTGCTCGTATAGCTCTTGGACCAAATCTTGCCCCACTTCTGTACGTTGTTGCAGTGTCAAAGGGAACACCAATAATCCCAATATCAAAATCAGTTTCTGGTGATAATAAGCATTTAGTGTGGTTCAAATGTGCAAATGTTGGAATACCGTTAAATGGCCATTCTTCACCCCACATTTCTTCTAATGAAGGTTCCTCAAAAGTTGCCATATCAAGAAGACTTTCGTCGCTATGACTTAACTGGAAATACTCATAATTGTCATATATTTCTTTTGATTGTGAAAGTGATGCCAATAGAACACTTGCTAATAGTGAAACTGGTAACCCGCTGACCATTCTGTCGATTCTTGCCACAAGTTAGCTTATTTGTTTCCTTGAAGTATTTGGAATGAAAATAAAGGAGAAAAGATTTGTCATTTAATCTGTCGAGATTTCCTATGCATTATAAAAAAAAAAGAACACCAAAGCTGCGTTTCCTTGCGGTGTGGTGCTGATAAGGATGGCCCACCGGAAAAAGAGTTGATTTGATAACTAGACGTTATTAGGCCAGTGACCGATATGGCAAATTTGGCCAATTCTGGAAATTCCAGATTGCGCGGGAAAATTAGAAGGGGGAATTTGGAATTCCGCGGAATTCCTGCCCGTTAATAAGCAGCCTTATAGCTTTTATATAACTTATACATAGGTCTAATCTCGGGCTTTACCAGATCGTCTGTCTTATACGTGGATGTTTTCCAACAAATTAATTATACGAGAGGCTCCACGTTGGATTCAGTTGAGTATTAGGACGGAGAGGTTTTTAATAGCCATTATACAAATTATTTCTATTCTTTAATTTACCACTTGTAGAAAATTGCCGGAAGTTTATAACAAAACCTGTCCAAAAATATAAACTTGATAAAAGCCGTTTCAAAGATCACCAAATCTAATCTAAACTTCACTTTATATATCTACAGATTTATACTTTATAATGTATATTTAGAGATCAGGTGTGCTTTTTATTTATTTAAATTTGGAGCTCTTAGCGGCTAGTAATATTTTCGGCATGGCATGAGTGTACTGATTGTTATGGATTAGGGACAATAAAATTTAATTTTGACTCAATTTTATTAATTCACCAGGCGGCAATAGAATAATATGCTAACAAAAAAAAACCTATATTTCTCGACTATATAAGGTTCAAGTATTTCAATAAGAAGGAATCCATTTGAAAGTGATGATCAAGAAAAATCTTATCTGTGAAATATTTTTCACCTCTGACGGCCCGTCTTTTTATTCAGTTCTACAGTTACTTCTTATACGATATATGGATAACAAGGGTAACTGTTTCATGATTGATTCCATTTAAATGAGCAGAGTTGATTAAGTAGTTTAAATACACACTATAAGCTCTTTTTGAAAAAAATATATTTTTCACCTTTCCAAAATTATATATTTTGACTCTTCACACTTTAAAACTTTTGGACTTTAATTTTTTATCAAAAAAAGCTCATGACCCAAGAACCAAATTTAGAATATTCCCTGCATCATAATTTTTCTAACTCGGATGAGGCAGAACTTGCCTAACTAGGTTATAAACAAGAACTCAGTAGAAGTTATGGTTTTTTTTCTTCCTTCTCTTTTGCATTTTCCATTACGGGATTGTTGGGAACAATTTCAGTTACTTTAGCTTATCCACTGTATTCGGGTGGACCGGCAGGTATGATTTGGGCATGGTTTGCAGGTTGTTTTGGTTGTTTGTGTATTGGTTTATCTGTTGCTGAAATTACATCAGTGTTTCCGACTTCTGGTTCTATGTATTATGTTATTTCTCGTTTGGTTGAAGAAAAATATGTTCCTATATTATGTTGGATTAACGGTTGGATTTATGTTGTTGGTGCAATTACTGGGCCCGCTGCTGGTGATTTTGGGGCCGCTTCTTTATTATTAGAGCTCATATCTTTAAGAAGCAACTATACTTATATTCCAACAAACGGACATATCACAGCAGTCACCATTTTAATTCTAATTTCACAAGCGGCAGTAAATTCCCTTCCAAGTAATGTGTTATCAAGCATAACTAAATATTATTGCGTGATCAATATTGTTACAACAATTGCATTAATCATTACTTTGCTGCTTAAATGTCCTGATATTAATACACGAGGTTATACATTTGGTACAATTATTAATTCAACGGGTTGGAAAGCTGATGGCTGGGCCTTTCTCTTTGGGTTTTTACAAGTCTCCTGGGTTATGAAGTGTTATGATGCAACCTCAAGAATATCAGAGGAAGCATGTAATGCTGCTTATTATGTTCCGTTAGCCATCTCTACAGCATTGGCTGCAAATGCAATTTTGGGTTGGATATTAATTATTGTTTTGGTTTTATGTATGGGTTCCAACTTTGATTTAATTTTAGACTCCCCATCGGGCCAACCTTTGATTGCCATCTCTGAATATGCTATGGGTACTACTGCAATCACCGCTTACGTTTCACTTGCTTTTGTCATTCTCTGGTTTACTGGATGTGCTGCATTTTGCTATATCTCTAGAACACTTTGGTCCTTTTCCAGAAATGGTCTTTTTCCATTTTCCAAAATTTGGTATAAATTAGAACCAAAAACCGGCCGGCCAATAAGATGTGTTTGGTTACTTTGCTTTATTGATTCATTTCTTGTGTTAATTAATTTAGGTTCAAGCACTGCCATGAATGCGATTTTCTCTGCTAATGCAATTTGTTGTGATTGGTGTTAAGTTATGGTTATTGCCATCTTTTTATTCAGAAAGGAAAAAATGGGCATTAAATCAGGCCCATTCAATTTGGGTAGATTTTCTTAACCAGTGATGGCTTATCCATGTATTTGGACGTTGTTCATTTCAATTGTTTTCATCTTCTCTAATTATATGCCAGTTGATAAGGAGAATATGAATTATACAGTTATCATTCTAGGTTTTTGCTTTATTTTCTCCCGTATTTGGTACGCCGTTGATGCAAGAAAATGGTATTTAGGACCAAGATGTAATATTGATGAAGATGGAAATAGCAATGGTGATTCAAGCACTGATAATGTGGTTGAGGCAGTTGAGGAAAATTACAAGGCGTATAAACATATAACAAAAGAGAAAGTTGCTTCCAGCGTAAATCTGAAAGTTGAATGATGTAAAATCTGTTATAATTGTATATTTTTAACAATATTTTTAAACTATTATTTTGTTTAATTTTTTATCTTGTCCATAATTGTAATATTTAGAACTAGAGGGTTTTATAAAAGAATATTTACCAGTTACGAAACTCGTATACCTATTTTCACCAATGAACAAGTCCAAAACATATTGCAAACAAATGGACTAATATAGTTTTTATAAATAAATGGTTAAATGAATTAGTATAATGCTATAAATAAATTAAACTATCACACAGAACCAAGAGAATAATCCAAACACTAAAAACACAGGATAAACCATTAAGAAAATTCTTTGATCTGCTTCACTATCTTCCTCACTCGTAACAAAATTCAAACTACCTCTCTTTTTACAATTACTTGCAATTGCCATAATTAGCCAAGTACATAACAACGACCAAAATAACATCACCATATTGATAATCATTCTGACAAATTTATATGGAATAAAAATGGATAACATACCACCAAGCACAACGGGGAATAACGCATAACTCAACAAACTAACACATTGGAAGAAACTTAATCCAATGACACCATTTGTCATACTTCCATTTTCAAGTTTTTGTTGAACAGGACTTAATAGTTGGATATTAATCGATAAAACGGCCAAAGATGCCCATATCAGTGTGAATGCTGCACTGAAAGTTTGACTCGATGTACTACTGATACTGTTGTCATTACTACCTCCACTGGTATTCAAACTTCTACTTTGTAAATATGTGATAATCAAACTGAATGCCAAGTTGATAACCAATGGCCCCCATAAATCCCAATCTCTAATTTTACCCATTGTTTCAGTGGAATATTCATCCGATGAAACAGATGTTGGTGCTGCCCCTTCGTCACCAATTGAATCTTCAACATCCCCACCATTCCCGGAAAATCTGTCACTAATTTTTTTAACAGCTAATAGGGAAGTACGTAAACGTAAAGGCCACAAAATAGACAATAATTTATCTCCAATTGTAGCAAGATCTCTGTGTAAGGTAGTTAAGACAGATTCGTCCAATGTATTACCACCTGTGAAGGGCCTTTCTCTAGTTTCAATTTGTACAAATGATGGTAATTGTGGTGTAATAAATGAAGATAAATTGAAGAATCCACTGTCTCCTCCTGTATTATTATTCCGATTCTGGGTTGAATTTGATGTAGTTGATGCTGCTGTTGATACAACAGGTGTAGGTTTAGCAGCTGGTTTGGATGGTTTTGACTTAGTTGTGGTATCAACGTCTGGCGTGATGAAGATATCGTCATCATCGTCATCAATTAGGTCTGCACCGACATGGTAATTGTCCGTTGTATCCAATGTCTGATAGTTCTTTGAGCTCATACTGAGATGTCTAGATGTATGATGTGGATATTTATTTTCCTTGCATTTCCATCCTCTGACACTATCATCATCACCATCACTATAAAATCTACTTGGCATAAACGTAGTAGCTCCTAGCCCCCCTTCAATTGCTCGCTGCACACAGAAAAACTGTTAGCTAATGGCTGACCTCCGGGAACATGAAAAAAGTAAACCCTGAACTTTGATTCTTTTGATGGAGACCTAAAATTCGGGAGTGTACATTCCAAGACCCATTATAACCAAAAAATGACAGCGGAAAGAAAGACAGCATTGGTGACTGGATGTTCATCAGGAATTGGCCACTATTTAGCCTTGGAATTTGCCAAAAGAGGATACTATGTGTTTGCATGTGCTAGAAAGGCTGAATCAATGGACGACATTGTCAGTGAATATCCTGATCAGATATTTGCATTTGACATGGATGTCTCCAAATTGGAGTCAATCCAACAGGGGTATTTATTTGTCAGTAAAAAACTACAAGAATTAGGTATTAAGGAAGGATTGGACGTGTTATACAACAATGCCGGTTCGTCATGTACATTCCCAGCCGTTGATGTCCCCGATAATGCATTAGTTCAATGTATGGAAACGAATTTTATTGGTCCTGTTCGAATTGTTCAGGAATTTAGTAGAATGGTCATTGCCAAGGAAGGTACGATTGCATTTACCGGTTCAAGTGCCGGGTATGTCCCATTCCCCTGGGGATCAGTTTATGGCGCAAGTAAATCCGCCATTGGACAATATGCAAGTGTTCTATCCTTAGAAATGGAACCTTTTAATGTCAGCGTGAAGAATTTCATCACAGGTGGAGTGAAAACAGATATTGCAGATAAGAGACCATTGCCTGAGGATAGTATCTATAATATCGAGGAAATGCGAGATGCTTTTAAGAAGAGACAACAGATGTCTGCACAGAACAAACCGATGGAACCTTCAATTTACGCAGTTAAAGCTATCGATGCGATTGAAAATGGCAGAAAATGTACAGTTAATGTTTATCTTGGTACTTGGTGTAGTTTACCAATATTAGTTTCAATTTTCCCACGTTTTCTAGTCCTTTACATTTTCAGAATTAAGTTTCATTTGAATGATGTTTGGAAGGCATTGTCAAAGAAAAAAAAAACCGAATGAATTGATGCCTATCCTTTTTACAATTTTTTCCTGTTTATTTGTACTTTTGATAAATTATTTGTATACTCTTTTTGTAAAAAATTATATTTTTTTGTGTTATAAAAATAAAAAAAACTTTATATACAGGTTTCAAAGAATAAAAAGAATAAAAATATCAAGTAAAAGCTATGTTGTGCATTTGCATTATTACAAATTTCATTATTAACATTATGTTATAGTCGTATATATAAAAAATATATCTAATTAGATGTGTTAATTCCATAATTAACCATCTATAAAAGATTTAAAAAGGTAAAAAACTGAAACCAACTAATCACTTTCACTTCCACTGTCATCTTGGAAATTGAAAGCTGATTTTTTAGCAGCAGGCGAACGAGCCATGTGTGTGTTCTTCTGATTGCTTTGCAGATGTGAAAATCCACTAAATTGTTTGTTAATATCTGCCAATGAACCCAAATTACCCATAGATGAAGCAGATTTTACAGCATTTAAAATACCGGATTTAGTCTCCATTGAATTACCACCATCATCATCACTATTGTCATCAATCATTTCATGATCTCCTTCATTATCTATTGCACCAATCATACTATTATTAGAACTATCATGATTATGACCAGGTGTGGAATAAGATCCCGGACCCAAATCTGAGTCAGTATCTGAATCATCGAATAAAAATTTGTTCTTGCTACTATTTCTCCTGAAATTACCACTACTAGATGAGGATGTTAACATGCTTGAGGAATTTCCCGATTGAGCAAGATGAAATAATTGTGGTTTAGATCCAACACCTGTACTACGTCTTAAACCAGAGGTATTCAAATCTAAGCCACTCAATCCAACTTTGATAGAAGAGAGAGATTGTGTTGATCCACTTTTTGATGCCGAATTACCAATACTACGTGTACGTTTAAGATCATCTTCAGCTAACCCTGCATTCTCAGCGATATTGGATTTTTCAATATGTTGGATATTTATACCATCACTGTTATTATATTCGTCGTCAAAGTGTGGAATGTCTTGAATAAAAGATGCAGGAGCATCCACCATCGCCAAACCGCTAATATTGCTACCAACATTAATATTATTATGATTATTTATATTATGATTGAAATTTGAAACATTTTCAGGTAATAACAAAGGGGATGCAACAACACTACTCGGATTTGAGATTGAAACGGGGTGGCTCATATTACCAATCATTGGAGATGCCATAATTGGAGATGGTAATTGAGAATGATTATTATCGAGGTCCATGCTCTCTTCAATTTGGAAACTTTCTGGAACGTCATACATTTCAACATCGGCATTGGCTGAATTATTTATTGCTGATGCGTAGATTGGATTTGATGTATTGCTATAAACAGTATTATAATCATAATAATAATCGTAACCACGATTTGTTTTAGTGTTGTGAGACGTGGTGTACATTCTATTATAAAGATCATTACTCCTGTTATTGTTATCATTGTTATTGAAATTGTTTGAACTATTATCATACTCATCATCTGAGCCGAAATTTAACGTTGTGGCTGGTAATGGAGCAATTGTTGTGACGTCTGATTTGGAATTATTTGAACTACTTCTCAAACTGTTGATTTTATGATGTCCCCTATTGGTACTAGTTGAATTATTATTATTATCACTGATATGACGAGAATATGCATTAAAAGATTCATGAGGTTTATGAGAAATATTTGGATTACTAACAGTTGGTGTTAATATGAAGCCTTCATCATCATCGGACTCATCATCAGATTCTTCTAAATTACCATACATAGTATTACTTTCATCATCGGCATAATGATCATGGTCTTCCTTATATGTTGAAGAAACCATATTGGAGACGGAATAATTATCATTATCATCTAATGAATCAACATAAGACATATCATCCTCATCCAAATCACTTTCAAAATCTGAAGAATGTGGATTATCCAGCGCAATACATTGGTCGACTCTCATGTTAAAATGGATATGCTTTGTCTTTTTTTCAGATGGATCAACGCTATTTGTATGTGAAGTTATTGAATTTTGTTGTATATGTAGTACTGAATTTTTTAGTGAAGATTTTATTGTAGATTGGGAATGAGACTGGGATTTATCTGATGTTAATGTTGTATTGGATTTAGAGCGTTGCAAATCGATAGTTCTATTAGGTTGATTGTTGGAGATATTTAATGTAGGAGCAAAATCAAATAAAGTTGATTGAATTGAATTTGAAACTGGCTCTAAATTTGGAGAAACAGAGGCAGATAAAGAAATCGGAGATTGGGATTGATTTTGGTTTTTCAATTTTTGTTCACGATGTTCTAATAAATTTTGTAGTCTTGAATAACTTGCTTCACTAATCATCTTTTCAACTTTGGATTTCTTCTTTAATATTGATTTAAGATGTTCTGGATGTTGAGGTGAATCTGTTGCTGACGTATTTATGCGTAGTAAAGGGGAGGACTTATCCTGATATTGATTATAATTGGTATTTTCATTAACATCATCATCATCATCATCATCATCATCATCATCATTATTATTATTATTATTTTTATTATTATTTTTATCAACAACCATTAAGGATTCGTTATCCAAAGAATGATTACGTACCAGAGTAACTGAATTTAGAGAATTGTTTTTATCATTATTCATGATGTTATTATTTGGAATATTTTCATTAGCAATTTCGTGATGATTAATAATATTATTAGTAGAAGGTTTGATAACTGGACCATATAACCAAGTAACATCGGAATCTTTTGACCAATTTAAATCTTCGGGAGATATTGTTTTCAAACCCAACCTAGTTTGAGCCCAAGTTCTCCAAGAGGCATTTTCTAATCTAGCGGAATCTGCGACATTTTTTCTTCTCAAAGTAACGTATTTCCAAGATTTTGAGATTTCATCCTCGGCCCATTTATGAGTTAAATAATCTACATGTTCTTTTGGAGCATCTTTAACGTCTATATCATCATGCAAGATTGTTGTCAGATCCGTAGGAGAATTTATTAAAGAATTATTATAACTAGAATCATCATGAGATGATGATGATAATGATGCATTTGCATGTTGTTGCTGCTGTTGTTGCTTTTTTAATTGATGTTTGGGTATTAAACAAATATTAGAAGTTGAATTTAAATTATGAATGGATGAGCCGGCAGAGGATAGAGAATCCTCAGACGTATACAAATCATCTGATAAGTCATCACTTTGGAAACTTTGAGGGGAATTTTCAATTTTTTTATTTATAATATTTGAACGGAATAAATGATGATGATTATGAGGAGGAGTTTGTGAAGATGCTGACGGTGATGATTTTAAGTTTAATTTAGATAGAGTTTCTTCGGGTATAAAAGTACCCGAAGTTAATTTCGTTGGTTGAATACGACCAACAGTGGATCTTGGATTGGGCAGTACTGATGGATTTGTATTAAAGGAAGAGACTGTTGATGATAAAGTAGATGTTGGGACTTGTTTTTGTTGTGTCTGTGGTTGTTGCTGTTGTTGATTTTGAGGATTATTAGAAGCAAATAAAAGATTGGTATCATCCAACAGCAAACCCATCGACCTTGTTCTTTTCAATTTGAAAGTTGTGTTTTGAAAATGATCATCATCTTTTGAATCGATATGTTGAGAAGTTGTTGGACCCTCGTTAAATACTTCCTTTGACATTTATAAGTTAAAAGTAAGCTTAAATTATGAATAAAATTTATGAGAGATATAATAGAACGAAACGGGAAGAGTTGAACCAGGTGGCGAAAAGGAAATAAAAAGTGGGGAAAGGGGGAGATTGTATGTACTTGATAACCGATAATAGAGTAGGAATGTGTAGTATAGATACTTTAGAAAATATTAAACAAGGTTAGAGCTGAGGTATTTCTATTTTTTTTTGTCCTATTGCGAATTTAGTCAGGGGTTAATAAAGATGAATGATAACGATAATGTATATAAATATTCACTTAAAGGAATAAATTTTAAGATGATAAATATCTTTTCTATTATGTTTACCCTTTTGTGTGTATATATATATATATATATATATATATTTAATATGTGAAAGAGGGAAGGGCAAGGAAGGAAAATAGATAGGTATAGAGAAGACGGAGAAGTCAGGCCTTAGGCAGAGGAAGTAAAATGAGTGCAAAGTGCAACGATAGGAGAAATAAAGAACTGAGAAAGGGGCAGAAACGTGGAGAGCTTGTAGCTTGCAGTATAGTTCGTATAGCTCGTAGAATGTGTGGAGTGTTGAGTGTTAATAAGGAGGGGGAATCAAGCCCGGGGGTTTTGCGTTTTGCGAATTTGCAGCGGGACCGAGAGAATTGCGAGCGCTGGCCGCTGGCTGTCCCGGGAGAAGTCAGCGGCGGGAGGAGACAGAGAGCGGTGCACGGGTGCATGATAAAGTTCAAGCGTTGCGACGGCGACGGCGACGGCGACCGTGGTAGCAAGTCGTAGAAAGTGGCGCGGGTGGCGCGGGTGGCTGGGCCCTGGTGGGGCCTCGGTGATGCCATGTTAGGAATGGGGGACGCATAAACCATGCACGAGGTGCATAAAGGTTGTGCAGAAGTGCTCTACAAAAATGATCCGGTTTGAATTTGGGATCCACTTTTATGAGAGATATCGTAGTTTAGACATAATATATATACATCTTTTATATCACCTTCAAACCACCGCAGATCTTTCCGATTAAAAGCTCCAATATAATTAATATGCCACGCACAATGCACCCCATTGGTCCAATCTGGGAACCAATGTGCGACCGGCCGTTTTTGGTTTGAAACCGTTCATCCCCGCGGAGACGGTAAACACCGTGTTGACGTGCTAATTTCAAAAATTCCCCTTTTTGGAACATTCCAAACTATTATGCAATCATTTCCTTTCAATTCCCAATAAATAATAATAATTTACAATAATCTGATGCGTTGGAGTCAATAGCGGTCATTGATTACCTGCAACACTCGGTAAGTTTATGATTTTATATTTTGGTTTTTAGTCTCGTCGGAGTCTGACTTTTACACCTTATTTACTCACCCATTTTCCCCTTTCCCTTTCTCCCCATACTCCCCTTACTCCCCTTACACCTCTTCGTGGTTTTTTCGATTCACCTCTCTTCTTCCCATCCTTCCTTTCTTTCTCTTCTTCCTTCTCACCCTCTTCCTTTACCTTTCTGATTTTAAATATATCTTTTGATTTCTTTCCTTCGTCAACTACAAATTCGTTATTTCCAACTAAGTCGTTCCTTTTAAACAAACAAAAAACAAAAACAAAACAAGTACAAGCGTATATTCAAGTGAAAATCATCATTTCATTTATTGCTTATATATTCCAACTATTTACATTCCTTTTTACATAATAGATTTTACTTATACTTGCTATCATACATACATCTCTTTTTTTTGCACATTCCAAAACTTAGAATCCCCATACGAATTCAACAAGTACGTATACAGCTTATTTTTCACATTTTGCACCAATCATGTCATTATCACATACACGCTCTCCAACCTGAACCTGAAACAGACACAACACACAAGAGGCAGAAATACAGCCCAGCGAAATCACGCACGCGGCCTATTTTTGCGCCCAGCACTGCGCCCTGTCCGTAGCGTAGCAACCAGCGCTCCTTCCATTCCGCTCGTTTACATTCCTTTGCTCGTGTGTTTTGATTTCCCAAGCGTGGCGCGCTTTTAGCCGTTCCTGCAGCTGCGGTGGTTAGCTCGTGTTTACAGTGTGTGGTTTATTATGATTATGATGATCTCCTCAAATTATCTTCAAAGAAAATATACTAACATTCTTCTTATTATGTGATTTTCTCCCTTTTTTTCCCCTTTCTTTCCCTTCTACAGACATGAAATTATCAAACACTGCTTTATTATCAATTGCTTCATTATTAGTTAATGTCTCTGCTGCACCAGCTCCAGCAGCTTCTGACGCAGATTGCACAACAACTGCAACTTATCATTTACATCATCAACACAAGAGAGCTGTTGCTTATGATTATGTTTATGTCACAGTCACTGTTGATGGTGATGGTAACACTTATGAAAACACCAAAACTTCCACTTCAACTCTTGATCCTGCAACTCAGATTTCAACAGTTAGTTCCGAAGAATCTTCAGCAACTGCAACTGCAACATCAACTGCAGAAAAATCTGCATCATCATCAGAATCTTCTTCTTTTGCTGCTGTTACTGAAACTTCATCTTCCTCATCTGCTGAAGAAACATCAACATTAGCATCATCTTCCTCATCTGTCGAAGAAACATTATCATCAGCCTCTTCATCTTCAACTTCTAAACAAACATCAACCTCAACATCTACTTCAAGTTCTTCATCATCTTCTGCAAGTAGTGGTACCACATTAGATGCTTATGTCGACCCAACAACTAAATTTGAAGATGGTACTATTTCATGTGACAGTTTCCCATCTCAAGATGGTGTTGTTGCATTGAATTACCTCGGTTTTGGGGGTTGGTCCGGTTTATACCATGAAGATGATACATCAACTGGTGGCTCATGTGAAGATGGTACTTATTGCTCTTATGCTTGTCAACCAGGTATGTCTAAAACCCAATGGCCATCAGATCAACCATCAAATGGTGTTTCAGTTGGTGGTTTATATTGTCAAGATGGTTATTTATATAGATCCAATACTGATACCGACTATCTATGTGAATGGGGTGAAGATTCTGCAAGAGTTGTTTCTAAACTTGATGATGTTGTTGCAATTTGTAGAACTGATTATCCAGGTACAGAGAATATGGTTATTCCAACTATTGTTGAAGCCGGTGAAGAAAACTATTTAACAACTGTTAATGAAGATACATATTTTGAATGGGAAGGATTAAAGACTTCTGCTCAATATTATGTTAATAATGC
This sequence comes from Pichia thaimueangensis, assembly GCA_030569635.1. NCBI lineage: Eukaryota > Fungi > Ascomycota > Pichiomycetes > Pichiales > Pichiaceae > Pichia > Pichia thaimueangensis. The sequence continues at coordinate 149,752 of JAJMLM010000197.1, read as the reverse complement.
AGGTGTTAGTCAAGAAGATGGATGTATTTGGGGTACATCAGGTTCTGGTGTTGGTAACTGGGCTCCATTAAATTTTGGTGCTGGTTATACCGATGGTATTGCATACTTATCATTAATTCCAAATCCTAATAACTATGATGCTGCTAATTTCAATGTTAAGATTGTTGCTTATGATGATGATAGTGTTGTGAGTGGTGATTGTGTCTATGAAGATGGTAGCTATAATGGTGATGGTACAGATGGTTGTACAGTCGGTGTTACTTCAGGTAAGGCTAAATTTGTTCTTTACACTTAATGATACCAATGTTCTTTCCGCCCCTTTTTTCTTTTTCTATTTCCTTCAAACAAAATAATTAACCAATATCAAATTTGTATTTATTTTATACTTCCTTTTTTTAATTATCTATTTTTTACTCATTTTGTTTTTAATGTTTGAGAAAAAATACATTTTATTATTATATTTTTCTTCCTTTTTTTTACTTTAGAATAATAAATAAATTTTATAATAAATTTTATATAATATGTACCATGGTCCTGTTCTTTTTTATCGAATTAAATAAAATCTTGAGATTTAAGATTTAGACAAACTAAAATTAAAGGAACCCCAAAAGTTACTTCAAACGGATCGTTAAGCAATTAAGCGAACTATTAAATTTTGGAACTATTACCGCTGAGCCTCATGAGCTAAGAGTTGTGATTTGAGGCTTTTACCTTTTACCTTTTCTTTTGTGTCTTAACGTGTACAGACGAGCTTTTGAATCTAAATAAGGAAATCTATTTTCCTTTTTCTTCTAATTGATGTTGATACTTTAAGCTAAAGAGATAGTTTTAATTCTATAGACATGCGGATCTTTAAATCAGACCTACTATTTGTTGGTGGTTGTTACCTTAACCAACCATCTGGTGTTGCACATGATGAATTTAGTGACGAAGATTACAACTATGATGTGAATAGTAATGGTAATAGTCATAACATAGAACAAAGAGATGAGCATAAAAACGAAGAAGAGAAAATCGATAAATCATTTTGGGATTTACCAATTGTTGATGAGATGCCAGATAATGATGGTAAGGAAGAAACTCCGACCGTAACATCACCAGTACGTGCTATTACCTCACCGAAACATGGACATATTCCGTTGACAGAAATACACAGGAAACCAATCCGTGTATCACAAATTACAAAAGTTATGAAATTGGATAAGGATACCATTAAAGATAAGGGTAAAAAGAGTATCAATAATGGGGGCGACAAGGGAAGGAAAAATAAGGTGAATCATCACTGGTCGAAGAAAAAGAAATCAAAGCAACAAAAACTAGCGTTACAAGTTACAAAGGCCGTGGATGAAAGTAATGAGCGGAATGTTCGAGTTCAACAAGAGGAGGTGGTACAAATGAGGCAAGATTTTAATGGTAACAATAATCACAGTCAAGATCACCAGTATGATGATTACGGGTACGACCATCTAAATATTGCAGACAATCAGAGCGGCAACGGACCAGAGGTGCAGGTGGCAGAGTCCTCTCCACGAGCAGACGGCACCGACGTCGACGTCGACGCTGAGGCCGACGCTGAGGCAGTCGACTGTGGCGACTGCGAGGATCCGCTCGCTGTGGCGGTGGCTAACGTCGTCAGCGTGGCGGAGGCGCGTGTGGCGGCGCTGGAGCGGGAGTTGGCCGCCGAGGAGGAGGCGCTGCATCGGGCGGTAACGGCGCACTTTGTGGCGGTGCGCGCCGAACGACGCGCCGCGCTGGCACGTGACCTTGGTGCTGTCACGTGGTCGGGATGGACGGCAATTCAGGTGCACGGATGGCCGTTTAGCGGTTGTGGTCCCGGTGGTGGCCAATGAGGTGCGAGTATTTCCGTATTATGGCGACGCTGCGAGGGTGCGAGCTCTCTGCGTGCCAGATGCCTCAGAGAGGACAGAGGACCTGTGCAACATGGACATGGGTATATCCAGTGGTGAGAACTCTGCCCTCTATTCCACGTCACATCCCCGATATATATCATCTCTATCTCTCATAATAGACGCATACACCACCATCACAAGAAATGTTATCTAGATTGTCAATTAGAAGTGCAAGAGGTTTAGGTTTAGGTATGTCTTCAATCTTTGCTTTTATTTTTTAAGGATTTTGCTTTATTCTATACACACACACCTTTGTAATGTGGTTTACCAATATATATTATATCTAACTAATCTATCATTTGCTCATTTAGGACATTCCAATATTCAACTATTTATTCATCTGAAATTGATATAAGCACATGAAATATATGTATCATTCCTGCCGATCATTGTATCCCATTTTCCAGATATTCCTGATTCTACAAAAACACCAACTTAAAATTGAATTGACAAGGTATAAAAAGCACATAATCTATCAATACATCGATACACTTATTATTTACGTAAATTACAACTACATCTTTAAAGAACACACCGAAAAATCACATTCAACAATGAAACAACCAGAATAAGCAGAAATTCTCTCATTTTCATTGGTTCGTGTCGTACTAACATTAACTTTTTTTTCATTTTCCCTTTCCCATTTGAATCCTTTTGATTTATACAGCAGCACAAGCTACCAGATCCATCTCATCTACCGTTCCAGCTCTTAAATCCACATATGATTCCCCAGATTTCTCCCACTACTTAAACAAATCTAAGGGTGCATCTGACAAATCAAAGGATTTCACCTATTTCATGGTTGGTTCCTATGGTTTATTAGGTGCCGCAGCTGCTAAATCCACTGTCGAAGCCTTCTTAACAACCATGTCTGCTTCCGCTGATGTCTTAGCTATGGCTAAAGTCGAAGTTAAATTAAATGCTATCCCATTAGGTAAAAACGTTGTTGTTAAATGGCAAGGTAAACCAGTTTTCATTAGACACAGAACCTCTGATGAAATTACTGAAGCTAACAGTGTTGATATCTCATCCTTGAGAGATCCTCAAACAGATTCAGATAGAGTTAAGAACCCAGAATGGTTAATCATGTTGGGTATCTGTACCCATTTAGGTTGTGTCCCAATTGGTGAAGCCGGTGATTTCGATGGTTGGTTCTGTCCTTGTCATGGTTCCCATTATGATATCTCTGGTAGAATTAGAAAAGGTCCTGCTCCATTAAACCTGGAAGTTCCAGAATATGAATTTGCTGATGATGGTGAAACTTTAATTGTTGGTTAATCAACGTAATCAAGTTTTTGTCACTCAACATACATTATATTATATATACTACACAATTCATAAATTCACTTCATAAAATAAAACAAAACAAAACAAAACAAAATAAAATAAACAAGATTAAGAAAAAAATCACAAACATTTTTTTTGTACATTCAATTGTTGTATTAATAAATTAAAGGATTTTTTTTTTATTCAACAACTCTCATAATTCATGAGAACATTCTGCCCCCCTTCTCATTTATCTATTATTTCTCTATAAGTAATATTTATATATAACTTTTTATTTATTCTTTAAATTAAAATATATCAAATAACGAACTAATTTGATGTCTCTGAAATGAAACAAAAAAAAAACAAACTTTGAAATCTGCATTAATAACCAATTAACACATTACAATCTCGCATCTCGCACTCCTTTTCTGATTTTGGATTTTCCATCATATTTTCCGAACACCTGTATATCATGAAGTGCACCAGATCGGTATAAACTTAAAGTATTACCCGTTGTGATCCATTACAGCCCATTCTCAGTTACAACCACCAATCATAAACATAATGGCCATATGGCAACAAGAATACAATTCTAACCTAGAGGTTCAAGAATTAAGTAAAAATTTTGATAAATTCATAACTATAGATTGGCCATTGGAAAGATTAACAGAAAATCGTAAATATTATGAGGCATTAAAACACAGATCATCAACAAGATATGATGAAGAAACGGGTAACATGTTAAGAAATATACATGAACAAGAAACAGAAGACAGAGAAGAAGAATCGACTAGACCATTAACAGCGGCTACATCCGATGCCAATGTATCTATAACTAACTTTTCATCATTGACATCGATCAATTCAATCAATTCGTTGAATACGGCAGCAACATCCGCTATGTCTACCATTATACAAGAAATTTCTAATATGAAATTGATCAAATCGAGAATATGGTTAACTGTTCAAATTTGGTTGGTTTTGACGATTACCGGTATAGTCATCGGATCAATTGCTGCGTTTTTGAGTGGGTTAACAGAATGGCTCAATAGTTTCAAAATAGGATATTGCTCAAATGGATTTTTCCTTAACGAAAAATTGTGTAATGTAAATGATTGGAAAGAATGGTCAAGTTTTGCCATTTTGTCATTCTTATTTTATACAACTCTATCGATTCTATTTGGATTATTTGCATCATTACTATGTTTATATTTTGCACCTAATGCTGCAGGAAGTGGAATCAGTGAGGTGAAATGCATTGTATCAGGATTTGATAGGCCCGATTTTCTCAACATAAATACTTTATTAGTTAAGGCATTTGCACTACCATTTACAATTGCCAGTGGATTGGCAGTCGGCAAGGAAGGTCCAAGTGTTCACTATGCATCATGTGTTTCGAACGTAATTGCCAGATTTGTCGTTCCATGGCTTAATGAATCACCATTCCAATTAAGTGATATCATTACTGCAGGTGCAGGGTCTGGTGTGGCTGTTGCATTTGGTAGTCCCATCGGTGGTGTATTATTTTCAATTGAAGAAATCAGTAGTGGAATTAGATTGAGTACATTATGGAAAACTTTTTATACGTCATTGATTGCAATTACAACTTTACAAATTTGGAATCCATTTGGAACGGGGCAGATTGTTATGTTTGAAGTTAGTTACACCGCAGATTGGGTTTGGAGTGAGATTATTTGGTTTGTGATTTTGGGTATTTTTGGCGGATTATACGGTATTTTCATTTCGAGATGGAATATTAAATATGTTGCCTTTAGACAACGGTATTTATCAAATTGGAAATTCAGTGGAGTTTATGAAATATTTTGGCTCTGTTTGATATCTTCAATTGTTGGATATTGGAATATTTATATGAGATTGGATATGACCAAAGTTATGGAATTATTATTTGATTCATGTTCCAACAAAGACAATGGGAATCCGATTTGCTCTAATGATCCCGATTTGAGTACTTGGGTATGGACGTTATTTACGTTATTTTCTGCAACAATAATTAGAATGATTTTAGTTTGTATTAGTTATGGTAGTAAGGTCCCATGTGGTATTTTTGTTCCAAGTATGGCGATTGGTGCAACTTTTGGTAAGATGTTAGGTATGTTAGTTGAAGAAATTTTCGGATATTGGGTTACCAATGACGATGGTAGCAGTCAATTACTTGGAGTTTCATCGGGTACTTATGCATTTTTAGGTGCAGGTGCAGCATTGAGTGGTATAACTGGATTGACATCCACAACGGTTGTTATAATGTATGAATTGACCGGTGCGATCAAATATATAGTGCCAACTATGATAACCATTGTCAGTGTTAGGATTGTCATTGAATTAGGTGGGAATGGATATGGAGGTATTGCCGATCAAATGATCAAATTCAATGGTATACCATATATCGATCTGAAGGAGGAACACGAATTAGGTGAGGCTGTTAATGTTGCGGATATCATGGTTCCTAAGATCATTGGATTAGATTGTCAGGGGATGTATGAACGTGACATCTTGAAGATTTTAGAATTTAACAAAAGAGAATATCCATTGTTGTTTAAACGTCGATGCGTTGTTGGTGTCATAAGCCATAAGAATTTGATCAAGATTTTGGATAGGTTGAAGAATGATCGAATAATTGATGATATTGCGAATAATAACAATAATAACAATAATAGTAATAATAGTAATGATAGTTATCGACAGGCAATAAATTTAGAGAATTTATTTGTTAGGTTTATAAGTAAGAAGAAAATGATGGAATTGGTCAGTCGGATTGTTGGTGAAAGAATTGAATATGAGGTTGATGATATGGAGGATGAAGAAAATGAAGTTTTTGAAGAATTTGTCGAATTTGAGATATTAAGCATCAATTTGAAAACTTCAGTTTATACGTTGTTTGACATTTTCGTTGATATTGGATCGAGAATTGTCTTTGTCAATGATGATGTTAATAAACTTGTTGGAATTGTCAGTAGAAAGGATTTAATTCGATATGAAAATTATATTCATTTTAAACAACACGGGAATGTTTTCGTTAATGATGATGATGTTAAACATTTTAGGACATTATGGGAGTTTTATAGCAAAGTTTGGAATATTATCAAATTTTGGGATCGTAATAGTAATGATGCAATCTCTGATGGTAATAATAACAGTTATAGACTTTTATAAATGAATTAACCAGGTAGAGTAATTGTTTATTTAAATTAGATTAAATATATAGTATAATAATATTCGGCAAAGAGAATAAATAGTGCATTTATATAATCAAATACAATGAAAATAAACAAAACACAAATAAGAGTTGGTAATACGTTATTAGATAAGAATTTGATTGTTGTAGAGAACAAGTTAAATCCAACAAAATAAAAAGGGGTGTCTTTAGATTTGTATACTTTTTTTTAAATTTGAATAGGTGAAACTATTATTTAACAAACGACATCTTGAGTTGCTCTTGAATTCATCAATAAAGCAACAATCAAACCATATAAACCTAAAACTTCGGCGAAAATCAAGATAAGAATCATACCAACGAATAATCTTGGTTGTTGAGCGGTACCTCTGACACCGGCATCACCAACGATACCAATGGCAAAACCTGCTGCCAAACCTGCCAAACCAACGGATAAACCAGCACCTAATTGGATGAAACCGGTATATAAAGCTTGTTGTTGCTTTAATGAGGAGGAAATTAAGACAGAGACAACTAAACCATAAATGGCAATAATACCTGCCATAATAACAGGAACGGTATTCTTAATAAGTAAATCTGGTCTTAAAACACAAGTTGCACAGATTCCGACACCAGATTTAGCGGTACCATAGGAAGCACCAAAACAGGTGAAGATGATTGCAGCGGCACAACCAATTGAACCAAAGAAAGGAGCATAGACTGGACTGTAGGGAAAGAAAGGTTTATTGTTATAAATGTTAGTAAGCTTTCATTGGAGGTTTATCAATTGAAGAGTGGTTGATATTATTTTCGAAGGGAAAATGTACAATTATTGAAGAAACAGTTCAAGATTTGAGGCAATTCCACCAATACTAATTATCATGATAGCGTAAGGGGGAGAGAATGCGACAAGGGTTTCAATTCGAATGCTGTGAAGATGATATACGTACCAAAGATCGGACATTGTGTGTTGCTAGTGTGAGTAGTATGTATTGACTGTGTATTCGACGGTGTCGTTGATGTGTGAAGGGGCAGGGCAGAAGGGAGGTGGCAATTACCAAGTGTACCAGGTGTTTGTAAGTGCAGACTTGGGTATCCTGTGAAAGAGTACGAAGAGCAGCAGCGGCCACAGAAAGAAGCAGCCATTTTACATTTTGCGTTAGAGACGATCGTCGCGCTTTCGCAATTTTCGCAATTTTCACAATTTTCACAATTTTCACAATTTTCACAATTTCATGTTTTTCCTTTTTTTTCTGCATTTTTTTTTTCCACCCGTTTCTTCTGCTTCTTTTTTATCTTCTTTATCTTCTTCATCTTCTTCATTTTCTTCTTCTTATTTCCTTCCTTTTTACCAAGGCGAGCCACAGCAAGGAACCTAGTACCCGTTTTAAGAAATAGAGACAAAACAATGTCAGCACCAAACCCAAAAGCTTTCCCTCTTGCAGACTCTGCATTAAGTCAACAAATCTTGGATTTAGTTCAACAAGCACAAAATTTGAGACAATTGAAGAAAGGTGCCAATGAAACCACCAAGACTTTGAACAGAGGTATTTCTGAGTTCATCATTATGGCTGCAGATACTGAACCTATTGAAATCTTATTACATTTACCACTTTTATGTGAAGATAAGAATGTTCCATACGTTTTCGTTCCATCAAAGACTGCCCTCGGTAGAGCATGTGGTGTTTCCAGACCTGTCATTGCAGCATCCATTACTACCAATGACGCATCTGCAATTAAGAACCAAATATATGCTGTTAAGGATAAGATTGAAATCTTACTTATTTAGATATTTTTATCTATTATAATAAGAATTTATGTAATTAATTAATTAATGATATATATATATATATAGAAAACAATCTAATTTAAATATATAAATTGCATCGTTGATTAATGTATCAAAACTTGATGCATTTCTAATTGCACTGGTTTTCAATGATTTCAACAATCTTTTCGGCGGCAGTGCTACTCTCAATGGCAGACATGTAAATACCGTTCACCAGGACACTTGGGGTGACATGAACACCCAAAGTACGTTGATATCTGGCAAAATATTTGCTGTCTTTAGCAACACCATTACCAGCATTTGATAATTCCTTTTCTTCGGTGTGTAAACCTTTAATTGCTAACAATTCCCTAATTGCAGCAGTTTCAGTAACTTGGAGTCCACCATCAACGGAACTTGCCAATTGGACAACTTCATCGGTGATTTCCTTACGTGATTTTTCATAACATTCGGTATCATAGAATTGTGTGATATTATCAAAGAAGAGTCTACTGACGTCCCAGAAGATTTCTGGTTTCACCTTGCTGACTGCAAATGAGACATCATGTAGGATACTTGATTGCATACCGTGCCATGGTTGGACAACGTTGATGAAGACAATGTTGTACTTGTCGGTGAGGTTCTTCTTCTCCATCAATGGGATCACCTCGTCCTGCAACTTCTTGAACATCTTGGCAGAAAAGGGACAGTTGTAGTCAAGGAAAATCTCCACGGTGTGCGCCAAAGGGGTGTACTTATCGTAGACGTGGGATTTCAAATATTTAGGGTTTAAGTTGGTCATTGTGTGTGAATGGTTGGAAAAAAAACCGTTGGGAAGAAAAAAAAATTAAATAACGAATCAGTAAAGGACCCTGATTTGGGAGAACGGGGGAGTCGGCCCCCCTTTTGTACTTCCCCGGCTAACATGAGCAACCGCAGACCCATTTCAAAAGCCAGAAACCAAATCCCGGCCCCTCGCCGCCTGTCCCCGCCGCCGCACTCGCTGAGCTTCTTTTTTGCCCTTTTCCCTCTTCCCTCTTCTCGCCCTCGCCTCGTCACCACTTGGCCTCTCTCTGCCTGCCCTCTGCCCTCCCCACCACACACACACAGACACACAGACACAGACACACCAATCACTCAGGTCTCTACATCAATATATCTAAACACATTTACCAGATCAATTCCCGATTCCTCGTTTCATAACCCTGATGTCCGCCTCCCTCTTATCCCGTACTTTCGCATCCTCATCCCTGACAGCTGCTTGCAAACGTCCATTCTCATTCAACACTATTTCATACTATAGAAAAATGTCAACATCCTCCGATAAATTAGATATCGAAATCATCTCTCCAGGTGATGGTGTCAACTTCCCAAAATCCGGTGATTTACTTACCGTCCATTACACCGGTACTCTAACAAACGGTAAAAAATTCGATTCCTCAGTCGATAGAAACAAGCCTTTCCAATTCAGAATCGGTCAAGGTATGGTCATCCAAGGTTGGGAACAAGGTTTCGCCAAATTATCACTTGGTGAAAAGGCAAGATTGACCGTTCCACCATTGATGGCATATGGTGAAAGAGGTTTCCCTGGTCTTATTCCTCCAATGTCAACCTTGATCTTTGATGTCGAATTATTAAAGATTAACTAAGTTAATTTGCAAATTTTTTTTTGTTTTTTTTGTTTTTTTTTTTCGTTTTCTATATAAACAATAATTAATATCAATTAAGATATGCCTATTCATCTAAACTACTTCTTAATCAAGATTAATTGTCCTCCCACAAATCGTAATCGATCATCAGCAACATTAGGTTTAACGAAAACTTGATACTGTCGATCATATAATGTAAATTCAGGTAATATCAAATCCTCCTCAACACTCAATGGTATCTTATATACGAATTCCAAATTCTCCTTCATAAATGGCATTATACTCATCTGTTTACTCTTCACATAATCAACAATCTCAATCCCACTAACCTGATTAAGATTGCTTTGATATTGAAATATCCGATCCGTAGGATTCTCAATAATATGTCTAATAACCAATCTCCCCTCTTCTTCTTCTTTGACAATAACTAACATACGTGGATCAACATGTGGTAAATTCGCCTTATACATCTCCAACTGATAATTTTGCAATGCTTCTCCCCTTGGTTCAACAGTATATTCCAAAATACATTGGATTTCAACAGGTATGGATCTCATCACCTTATCCAAACACATAACATCAAGCCACACTTTCAACTTCTTTTTCCCCATACTACTAAACATATCTTTCTCATAATCTTCATCACCCTCATCTTCTGGCTTTAAAGTAAATTTGATGCCTTTTGGTCCACGTATCTTAAAATTACACGTTTTAATCTTTATATCCTCAAACGATATATTCTGTAAATTCAACTTAAATAACCATCTCCTACTATGAATAGGTATATTCATATTGGCTCCAACATCTAACATCCTCCCCTGGTCAATTTCAAAAATATTAGGTATTTCTCCACCACAATCTGCCCTTAGTTCCGTATGCCATTTGATCATCTCAACAACTCTAATTCTTGCCTCCTTTTTAACTTCAATACTGACTCCGTCAACAATAAGATCGTATCGAATATTGAATTTAACAAAACAATTATACCCATCATCCTCATCTCCACCACCCGTTTCATCAATAGAGTTTAATGGCAATCCACTAATTTGTGGAATATCTAATGTACATATAGTAGACATCTCATTACCGGGTCCAAGAATTTCATCACTATCAAAACTATCCTTTCCATCCCGCCATCTAACCAACACATCAAACTTTTTATTCAATTCACAAATACTATCAATATGCACTTTTACCTTACTATCACTATCTTCATTGATGAATTTTACTAAGATCGGGAATTTTCTCCCATTGAATCCGATTCGATCATATCTCAATTTACACTTGATCTGTGGAATTTTTGGCAATACCTCAAATGAATTTGTTGGGAAATGACTCTCTAATACTTTAGGCGCTTCATTTTTATTCCCACTATACCACTTCCAATATGGTCTGTCGTTTTCTTCAGCGTCAGACACATTTATAACCGTATTAAACTTAATATCATTTATCGTTCCATTGATTTTAACCCTTGGAATGTAAAACTTCCCCACAACATTAGATTTCACATGGAATTGAAATATTAACGCCTTTCTATTGATACTACCGTCAAGGCTTTTGAAAACTAACGGACATGAAACTTCCTCAATGATTTCCTTAGAATCACACGTGAATTGATAAACAAATTTCTTTTCACTGGTCACTTCATTTGTAATTTTGATAACTTTAAACTCGGAATTTTCTCCATAATCAATTTCTAAATAGTTAATTTCCAAACTTGAAATCATCTCATTTGCCCTATGTGATACAATTAACTGTAAATCAATACCTTCATTCATCATATTGACATATTTTTTAATTCCAACATCAACGTCAAAAATGGATTCCTTAACAAATATAACCGTACCATTGTTAACCCATGTCACCTTTTCATTGTTTTTTACTATGTCATCCATAATCATCGATTGTGAATCGTCGTTAACAAGCTCTAAACTTATAAGTTTTTCCTTTATAATACCCAACCAAGATTTCATAGTATCCAAATTTCCAGCTTTTTTCCAAACAGAATCATCGACAAAACATAATTCAATATAAACTGACCAAGCTTCACGAATTTGCGATAATCCTAAATAACAATTAAGGATTTTTTGAAGAATACAGGCAACAACAAACTTACAACATTCTTGTTTATAATTGGATAAGCCTGCATAATAGTTATTAACGGCCATACTATAATTCCGTTTCAAATAATAAACATCACCTAACAAGATATAAACACTCGATTCAATTCTTGAAAATTTCCCCATCTTGACCATATTAAAAGAATCCAATGCCGCCGTTAATAATAAAATCGTATTATCATTTGAGCATTCATCTTCAATAATTGACAACTTTCGATATTCTGCAGCTTGTAAATAATTGAAACCATTTTGTGGCATATTATAACTATTATACCTTATTTCTTTCAATCCTAACGTGGGCATCAAAACAGTTTCAATGGGTATTATGTTTTCATTGATATTTTCATTCAATTCACCTAACCAAGTATATTGAATCGACAACCAATCAAATGTCAAATGTTTAGAATCTAACTCTCGGAGTTTTTGAATATGGAAAGTGAATTTCCGATAGGCAACATTAGCATCACCAATTACAATACACGATCTAACAATATGAATACACACTATATCCAACCAATTTTTAATTTCTAAATAATATTTATATTGTAGTCTAGAATCTATCGATTTTAAGCATTGTAATAGTCTATCATATGCGTATTCCAATAATTTGGCCGAATAATCCGTAATACCCTTCATTTGTTCAAAACAGGCCATTTTGATTAAATTCCTAGCAGAGAAAAATTTCTCCGAATATTGATCATCCTTAATCTCTCTTTTTTTCAATTTTTGTAATTGTAAATTGAAGAAATCATTTGAATACTGCTTTAAACCAAGCAGCAATTTTCTGATGAAAACCGTCTGTTCCCTTTGTGATATTTCATCGTTTAATCCATTGATAACAAACAGTGAATTGGAATTCATATTAATCCTCGATATTAAATTTTGCAATCTTTCATTATCTGTTTTATTCAGATTTGGATCTATCAAAACACACACAAATTTAATCATCGTGTTGGAAAATTTTAATTTGATTCTATTAACTTCATTGATTAATATATCATCCCATGATTTATTTGTACCTATCTCATAAAATGAGATGAAAACCGATGGAATATATTCATAATATTTATAAGACCATTCTAATGGCAACAGAGAACCGAAAAATTCCCCATCTCTGGTATAGGGAGACAATGGAGATTTGGAACCATTAACAACAATCTCATATTTGTCGTCGACATATTTGACGTTAAACCATAAACCTTTAGAATTGTTACTCCCATTATTCAAGTTTGATAACAATTTTTGTCTTGATTGTTGTAACTGTTGCTTTTTTTTTATTGGAGTTTTGTTACCGTCATGTTTTATCTGTGAAGTTGATAAATTATCAGTGGTGCCACTATTATTGTTATTTGAAGGTTGTGCTGGCCACCAAATTTTATTACTTACATTACATCTTTCAATCAATTGAACTAATCGAGACATTGTGTCATTTTTTATATCATCCAATTCACGATCAATTTCAATTTGTACACCATAATTGTGTTTCTTATCCGGTGGTTTAAATGCTTGTTCCTTTATCGTGCGTAACCTTCTATTGTATAATCCCGGCCTTAAATCGGGGGAAACACCTTGGATTATCACCAACGGAGCCGGCACAGAGGTATGTGAAGGATGAAATGTATCCATTTGATCAATTGTTATCTCTAGTAATTCAATATATACAAACTCATTTAATAGTGGGTTTACCTTGGCGGAAGATGACAACTTAAGTAAGTTAAAAATGCACCTCTTACGGAAGAAAAGGGTTACACACAGAAGAGCGGGATCGAACGAAACGGGCGGTCGGCGATCGGCGGGTTTGGAAGTTTGAGGTTCGAAGGTTGAATTTATATCTTAGAGAGTATTAAGTAGGGAGCACGAAAGTGCAATTATTTTTAGTGATATCAAACCTATATACCTTATTTGATGAAAAGAATAACAGGTTATTTTATAATATAAATTTCAAGTTATGTCACCTGTGTTTAAAATTGAAAGTTTTAGATATTTCCAAGTTTAAAAAGTGAACCGCTATCTGCTACGTTTGTTTCTATAACCCTTACATATCCATCGTCTTGCAATACTAGTATGAATATCATCTGGATAATTTTTTAATATTTGATAATGATACATAAACTATTTTAAGGTACATTTTAATTGAAAGAAAGTAACCTTTGTTTCTGTTGACTAACCAAGCGCTCTTTTTTTAAACAATGCATCTTCTGTTTTTGAAGTATTCAAGTAGTAAACTTATTTTAAGTAGTTTATACAGTTCTGAGAGTTTGGTATTGTTCAAAAAAAATAATACTGTTTGCGTTAAAATTAATACTCCTGAAACTATCATTTTCAATCTTAATTGAATAAAGGAATAACACTTTGATGATTGTTTCTTGAGCTCTGCACTTTTGGCTATCATTTGTAATATGTTCCAAAGGTTCCTCTCTAATCTCATAACCTAAAGTGGCCACAGGGTAAGATTTAAATAAAGCAACAATATAAGCAGTAACTTGTAATTTATATTATGTTCTGCAAATAGTTTGGGGAGAAATGGCATATTTGAATTTTTAATAAAGCAAAACTTCAAGTATAAATAAAATACATATTCAAATAAAGGTTCCAATATTCTTGATACTTGAATTTGATAAACATTTTTCGCCGAATATATATACCTGGTAAACAAGATTCTAAAATGACCTGGATGATACAAAAGTTAAGTCGTGTAACAGCAAACTTCTTATTCTTTCTATGATATTCTGCATTATTTTATTGGATATATGTCAGTTTTGAGATATTTGCTAATTGATATATTGTATATAGAGTTTTCTGTTGTAAATAAAGGAAAATGACAATTGAAAAAGAAGCTTTTGTTTATTAATTTGGCTGTCAAAATATTTGGCATTCTTGGGAGCATCAATTTTTAAGGTGAAGATATATGATTTATTGAACAAATATACTCTATTGTACAACTATGAAGAACATAATGAAGAAGTATAGTCGATTTGTTGCTTTGTAACGCATCCATACTGTTTGTTTGAATGTTTGTTAGTAAAAACTATAAACAGTTAATCAGAGTATATACGAGGATTGCATGTTAAATTTTAAAGGTGGTAATTGTGTAAACTTATTGTACCTTTTCTTTTTGAAATATAACAACCATCTAATTATATCTTTTTCATTTGTGTTGTTGTAGACTGTTATTTTAAAGCTATATTTATAGCAACCATTAATATTATGGGGGTTTTCATTTATAAAATTGAATATACCTTCATGTAAATAATTTAATAAAAACCGAGGCAACACCAAATTGGATATTACTCTCCAACCACAAAAATAACAAAATAACCAAGTTTTTTTTCAGTCCTTTAAAAATATAAGATAAGGTTTATTCAAACGATTTCTGGGAAAATTGTAAAGTATATGAGAGTACATAACTGCATTAAAATTTAAAAATGTTTGAACTAACAACTTTTAAAACATGTTCAAAACCATTTTACGCTCTCAATTAGGAGATAAAATTTTATTTGTTTACTTTTATATTAATACCGTAAGTTGAAATAGAACAAAAGAACCCACTTTTTGAAAAAGAACTGTTGTTCAATGTGCAGTGTGCAGTGTGCAATGTACAGTGTACAGTGTACAGTCTACATGTGATTGGTGTAGCTTGGAACTCATCTATATTACAGTAGATACTTTACGTAATACTGTTGAAGATTATTGCCCTTGTTGCATCTTTTGGGATTTTACCGGCAACAAATGTTTTGTAAAAAGGTAAATTAGATATTAATGAAGAAAGCTTCAGAGAAGAATTCAACAAATATAAGTTATAGATAAAAGAAAATCAAGTAGAACATTGAGTCTTCCATGTAGTTTCTGCAAGCTATCCCAAACGAAGAAAAAGCGGCTCCTCTCTTTATTGAAGAGATACGGTCCCTCGGAGTGGAGAGCACGTTGGTAGAAAATCGGAGTCTGGATACTCGATAGCCTCGATAATTTGCGTGCAACGTGCAACGTGCAACGTGCAACGTGCAAAGTGCGTGAGGGCTCTCAGCAATCAGCAATCAAGCTCTAATGACGCACCACGTTCTTTGTGTTCTACCAATTTTTTGAAGTTTTCGCGCATTTTGGCATCCCACGTGCATTCAGCATTCAGCCTACGTTCAACAGTGACAGTTTCCACAATGCTTAATACTGAATAAAATCGGATTATTCTGTGCTCTGACGGCTCATTGAAGACATGTGGGTGCCAATTTTATTGATAATGAATAAACGGTAATTATGTATTGATTATTTATTAATGGCGAATACTATTTTTTTTATGTCCCTGTATTCTGTAATCTGCATTCTTTTTTCCCTTTTCCACCCAACTATATAAAGTTACCACAGTCCCCTCAAACTCTAAGTAACATATTTTCTTTCTTGGACACCTGTATGACTATATAGCGGTTTTCCTACACTCTATTTTATTCTTATTTACAGGTTAGACTCCTTTTTTTTTACCAACGCTTCAGAGAAGAAATTATTATACGTACAAAGAATTGGTCATAGAAGTCATATTTCACAATTTTATTTACAAACATGAGATTATCAAAGTTATTTCAATTTGCCAACTTATTTTCATTATCAGCAGCCCTTCCAACACCTCTAGTTGCAACTGACAATCTTCCATTCGATACATTAGCCAAATACCAAGATGACGGTTCAATACTGTTTTCATTTTTTTTACATAATACCGGATTTGCAGGATTTGCTATTAAACCTATAGGTAGCCCCGAAGGTTTCTCCTATCTTGATGCAAATTCTTACTATTATCCCAGTAAAGAAACCGTTTCAGATTCTGAAATTGAGGCTTCTCTTAATTATATAAATATTTACGGTGATGCAAGTTGGAGTGCTTCTAGTTCGGATGAAAATGGTATTCAAGTTGATATTAAAGGTTTCTTGGACGATCCTGAGAATCCTTATGACTATTATTCTGCCACTTTTACAGTTTCTTTAGAAGCTTCCTTTGGAAGTACATTTAAGGAGGATACATCTTACACAGTACTGGTTACTGCACCTTCAGAGTCTTCAATCAGTATTTAGATCTCTTGTTGATCACCTATTTGAATTTTTTGATACATTATATACCCTGCTTCCTTCTCATTTAATCTATTCGATTTTATTTCACTCTGGAATTTCACGTATTCATTTCTAATCATTTTCTATTGTTTTGTTTGATATTAATTTCGCTTTTATTTATTACCCTTCGCCGTTTTATTTGAAAAAATCATAAAATTTAAAAAGTTAAGAATCTTTAGGAAGATATTAAACGAATTTCAAAATTTTAAACTGCTTAGTTTACTGATTGCCTCTAAAATGCCTTCTTTAGTACCCCCTCTAGATCTTTCATATATAACTCATCATAACCGCACCCCCCATTCCCAGTGCTGCCGCATTCCGCATTCCGCATTCCGCATTCCGCATTCCGCATTCATGCTGCCAATGCGGGATGGCGGTTCGTCCTTTACGCGGTATATACCTGTGCCCCAAATTGCCTGCTGATTCTGGCACGCGCACCACCCACGGGATGGAAACGGTACCACTACAACCCACAACTGCAGATCGGCTTCTTGAGATGACCCTGTCATTATCATTTGTTTTAAAGAGTTCACATTCATCCTCATTATATTCACAAACACAATTCCAATCAACATTATTTAAATCATAAACTGTCATGTCTGTTCCCGAGCTACCATCTTTTATTGTCAATGAACCCCACATTATCCCACATGACAACCTTTTAGAAGGTATTACATATGATGACAGAAACGATACATTATACTACCTTGATATACTTTCCGGATCCGTTTTTATCCTTCCACAACCTTCTACCAAAAGAGATAAAATACCACCAAAAATTACTGTTGATGATCGTGTTGGTGTTATAGGGTTAACAACAGATACTGACAAACTTTTATGTGGCATTCAAGGAGGTGTTTGCATTGCAAATTTAACAACTGGTGAAATCAAAACCATCGATTCATACCCAAATGGAAACGTTATAAAAGATGTCCAATTCAGATCAAATGATGGCTCTGTCGGTCCAGATGGTTCATTTTGGGTTGGCACGATGGACGAATTAACATACCAATTCAATGGTAGTATGTGGTTTTTGAAAGACAAAGATTCAAAATTAAAAGAACTTTGGACAGAATGTATTATTCCAAATGGTATGAATTGGGATCCAGCTAGGGGAAGACTTTATTGGACCGATACGGGTAGACAAATAATTTACAAATATAACTATAATTTTAATACATTTGAACTTGACATGGAATCTAAAACTCCACATTTCCAAGCTAATGGATATCCTGATGGTTCCTGCATTGATCAAAATGGAAATTTATACGTGGCCCTTTGGGGTAGTAGTAAAGTTGTTAGAGTTAATACCGAGGGAGAAATTGATATGGAATGGAAATTTCCATCTAGGAATATTTCATGTTGTATCTTTGGCGATAAAGAATTTAAATCCTTGTATGTTACTAGTGCAAGCCTTGGTAAGGATGATGTACCAGATCCTAAAGACTTAGGTGCAGCGGTTTATAGAGTCGATGTTTCAGATCTTGGTATTCAGGGTTTACCGAAGAATAAATTCAATTTATAAACGATAGTAAATTTATTTAGGTGACAAGTAATACTTGCTCTTAACGTTTTTAAGTTTTGATTTTAATATAAAATATTGTTTTTTTTTTCAAGTTGCTAGTATCGGTTAAATTAATATATCATACATCAGCCGTTTGAATCTCTCCTTTTATTGAAAATACTAATGTAACTTTCATAATTATTAATAAGATTACTGTTTTGAGAAATGCAGGATTTCAATTCATTGATCTGACCGCTCACCTATTAATTTATGAGATCGATCAGATACATACATATATATATATATATGCGGTGCTAGATGTTACCACATTTATAGCAAATATATATATCTAGCTTAATGCACAACGTCGCCAATTAATGTTTGAACAAATTCTCAATGTCTCGTAATAATATCAGAGATCGGCTGTACTTATTTAATGCAACATGTGAATTTCTGCATTCCAAATCCCGAATAGATAACAACTCTCTCTGCCAATTTTTGAAACGACGAGCAGAAAGATCGCCCCCAGATCTCGATCTTCCATCTATCAGATTTCCTGCCGCAATTTCGAGTTGATAGCTGTTCGCCCATATTGCTGATCAACCGCAGTAGAGTAGACCCAGTTTTCTTCGTCCTCGTTATAATGTAAATTAGGAATCAATGTGTTTCTTTGTATGATTTTTGATGTAAGAGTCCACAATTATTAAAATCAAAAAGAGGAGAATAAACCAATCACCTTAATCTAGTATCTAGTCATACACGAGAACTTTATCTCAAACGGGGGGAAAAATACATTCAAAGGGAATTTCCCTTTGCTCAATATAAGGCTTACCGTTACTTTTTATCCCAAACATTTGCTAACATTATTATGGAGAAAAAACATGAATGCAGAATGCATTCAATTCGTTTTTGTCTTCACAGAACTCTGATCCTCGGGACCATATATAAATTACAAATTTTCATCTAGAATCAACACTACTCACTGCGTCCTCACATTTTATAACTCCTAAAATAACAATCTTTTCCTGTAATTGATTTTCCAAATTTATTTCATAAAAGATGATCTGTATATAAGTGTAATGCGGCGATTAAAAGGCAAGTGGAGGTTCTGTATATATTTGAGTAACTATAATTTCTAATTTGGTTATTTGTAACTTTTATTTCTAAGTTACTTATCAAAGAGAAACACTGGCATTATACCTGTAAACTAATTTATAGTCGGTAAAGGTTTAACCTTTAACCGGTTACATTATTTGGTAAAAACAACATATCGAATCGGATCGATTGAATTCCATTAAAGGTTGAAATGACTTTATTTAAGAACATAAAATATTTACTAAATTTGTATCCCATACATCGATACTACAACTACAACAAAGTATGACAAATTGTATCCTCCGATTAGATCCTGGATTTGTATTAGAACTAAGAATATCAATTTGTCTGCAAACATAAATGTTTATTTTTAATAATTGACTTTTGTTGCACTATTCATTCAAAGTTAGCGCGTTTTAAACATAAACTTGCTTGAACTACAAATTAAAAGCGTCTATATATATTATAATTTCTACCTGGTTCAATGGTTTTATTCAGAGTTGTTCGATCAATTAAAAGTGTTATCCGTTTTATTGAGAAAAAATTGACCCAAATTTGCAGTTACCATACATTTTGTTAGTGGCATTGGGGCTTGCCAAGAGTCAAGAGACAGCTTGTGTTCTAAACAAATTTAGTCTGGTCACGGACTTGTGTAAACTGAGCATAAAACAAAGGATAATTCCATCACCTTTTAGCAAATTAGCAGTAATAATAATATATATATAAATATATATCCACTGCTAATAGCTTTGAAGAAAAGTGTTCAACAAATTGAAAGTTTTTTAAAACGAGTGATTTAGTCTTTTCTAGAGATCGGTCTCTATGTAATCACATTAAGAATATACAAAGCTAAATTATTTGATTGGCAATTGACAAGTACCATCAACGCTGCCACGGTTAAGGTTGCAGCAGAAACTGTAACCGTAACTTTAAAAATATTTGGTGGGACTTCAAGGGCCCACAGATATTCCCTGGGTTAATTGTGCTGTATTTTCAACTTCTTGGATCGGACACGCAAAATGTAACCAAAATTTGGTGAGCTCCTTCATTTAGCTTTTTCTCGTTGGCCTCTTCACTTTTGAGCAATTCTGCGGGAAAACCCCCTCTTCAGGCGCTTGAAAAAATGGTGTTTATACCTTCGGGGAAAAATTGAAAAATTGGGCAGGGGGGAAATTGAATTAGGCTAGTTCCATTGTTTGTCCTACAATACGATTTACCAATTGCAGACCAGGGATCTAATCTAATTTGTATTAATTTGATGGACCACCGGATGTCTTCTATGTTTGCACTTTTCATTATAATTCCATTTACCTTTAATAGTAATAGTCTTATTTTGTTTGAAAACTACTCCAAATGTTACGGTCTATTCATGTATTCATGCTTGTAATTTATTGACATCATTTTTTACAATAAATCGTGTTCTTAACTGAAATCAATATAAAGGAGCAGTACATCCATTTGATATATAAACCAAAATGTGTGTAGAATACGTAGTTTTTGAGTTAGATAAAAGTTTCAAGAAAAGAATTCATCAAAAGTGTAGCATATAATCACTATGAATATCTTTCTTTTTGTTTCTTTAGTAACACTTTTATTGAAAACAGTTTCAGCTACCGCCCCCACTACACCATCATCAGTCATGCGTTAGCTCATTATTAGTTCCTTTAAAGAAATTGCCCACATCTTATTGGTATGGATTCGGGGAATTTGTGAACGGGTATGTTGTTTTTGTTATAACCGATATGAATACTTCAATCAAAACATTCAAAGTAATATCAAGTGATGACCCTGATAATTATAATTATACCGGCGATAAGAGTATATTAGACTAACCAAAAATGGTAGATAGAACAGCCCATGAAACAAGAGTTGAAATAGATTTCAGTTTAACATATGCATATGACAACCTTTATGCTGCATTTAGGGCTACAACCGTAGTGTCTCAAAACAGCTATACAAAAACTTTCATAGTAGTTGCAACTGATACTGATGATAAAACAACAACACTTGTTAGGACTGTATTTGAAAATTTTTCTTCTTTGTTCATAGTACCTCTTGGTACCGATACTATTGCATCATCTTTGTCATTTTCTTTAGCACTGTCATCTGTTATTACATGACCTGATGGTATCTCTTCTTTTACTTCATCATAAATTTCATCGTCATTATTGTCTTTATTTTCAAAATCCAAGGTTCCTTGGTCTTTTGATTTATCTTCCACCATATATGCTTCCTCTTTGGTCTCTTCAACATCCAGTGTTACCTCTTCAACTCTTTCATCTGTTTCACCTTTGGTTTGACCAACGGTGTCTTTATCTTTGGAAGTGTCATTGTCTCTATATTCATTTATTATCTCACATACAGCACCTTCTATTTCATCAACAATTTCATCAACAATTTCATCAGTGTCATCATACATAACCGAAAATGTATCATCTACTTTTTCATCAGTTGTTTCTCCTAATAAAATAGTTTCAAGCATCGCTTTAAGCTCTAGATTAATTTATTAAGCAACCCCATATTTCAATTCCTCATCTGAATTTTCTAGTTTAACTTCTCCAACATTTTTGGCATTAAATAAAATCATTAATTAACCTTTTTGTCATTCCAACACCAATTGGATATGGCTTTTTCTTTGAAAATGATACTATTAATTATTGGCTTTGATATTTTCAAATTTTGTGGTCACCTTTCCAATGTAGCAATGGATTCTATTGATGGCAGCAATGAATTTTCTTACCCCACTTCCTTTGTTGCATTTTATGAACCTAGTGAAATTCAATTTTAGGCTTTCAGGGAAATAGTGGTAATAAATTATCAATTTATGGATCTATTGCTTCTTCTGCCATCGATGAGGACCTTAAAATTTTGATTGCTTGCTCCATTGATACTAATGTTTTAATGGAAGAGGTGTATATTGCAACATTTCAGTAGCAAAGGGGATTATGATGTTACCAAAAGAGAAGATACAATCTTTACACTTACCATTACTGCTACATTAAAAACCATTATTATCAAAGAAGTCTCACCTAATTCATTTAATTTATCTACTTTGCCAAGTTCTTCTGGTTTTTCAAGTGTCATGGGTAATTCTACTACTGCTACTACTTCAATTTTAAGTTCGGCTCAAAAAAACAATTAAAAATATCACCACTATTGTTTGCGTTGAAGGTAGGTGTACCTCATTAATTTACTGCTCTACCAATTTAACTGTCCATACCATTACTGTGACACAAAATATTACTGTCACAATTACTTCATGCTTAAATAACAAAGGTAGTGTCGTTCCACATGCAACAAGTGTTAAATAAATTACTTTCACAACTACAATTTACACCGCCTTCTGTTCATTATCTTCTTTGAGTACCGAAACATCAACCAATGCTACACCAATTTCAACTGTTACATAAGGCACATCAACCACAATATATTACACTACATTTGTTTCCAAAACATGTACTTCCATCCCATCAATTCCTACATTATATTTCAATAGGCAAACATTATCATTGGCAAAATCTTCTTTTACAGCAGAGGCCAGAGCAACGTCAACAAGTTCTGATTATTATGATTATAGTTCCATTGTTTAATTTCTATCTTCAGCAATGATACCTCCAGTACGCAAAATAAGTGCAGCTGCTGCAACAGGTTACACAGGGTCAGCGTCAGAATCTGCCCCTTGAGAGTCGTGCGCAATAGCAATCTATCAAGGTATTGGTGCAAAGTTGACTGGTTCAACCCTTTTTGCTTGTGGAGATGGTCTAATTATAATAATGTTATTATGAGTTCATAAGCTTCCAATTCCGAGGTTCAAATTTGTTGAACTCTTTTAGAAAATAACAACTTAAATTTTAAAATTTAAATTTTTGAGGCTTTTTGTTTTGATTTTTCAATTTTCAGATTCTACATATGTTTAGTTTGTTACTTAAATTGTCGATTAGGTTTCAATCGATGTCTGTTTTGCCCGTTTAACATTATTTTTAGTTGATTACTTTTTGTATCAATTTTCAATTATGTCCGTCCCATTCTATGTTTAAATGTGGGAGTATTATATACAAATTTTTTATAATGATAAATAAAATATTATTGTAAATCCATGTAGGTGACCATAAAACCAGTGACAACAAAAAAAATAATAAAATCCATCAAGTGTCAAGAATTGGGCATAAAATAGACACTTTATAAAGTGAGATCTATAATGGGAGAAGTCAATAATTGGAGAACAAATAAATTTGGTGCTGTATCATCTTCGTTAGACTAATCCAACATAAAGAAAACAGAATCTAATTGCAATGATCATGCCCCTTGTGATAATAATTGCGTTTAGATAATCATCTGCTTAAACATTTTTTAGTTGATTTAGCAAATGTTTTCAACATTCTGCGTAGTATGTTTGAAACATATATCAAACATTACCTTCTTTATATTCATCCATCCAGTTTAATAACCAGCAAATGAATTCCTCAACGTATTCATTTTCTTCCAAACCACCTTTTCTCAAATCGTTCAGTTTCCGACTTGCAATCTGTGTTCTTCCATCTTTAGAATATTCATTTGTGAGACTAATATTGTCTAAAATCTCCAATACAGTTAAAATATGAAATTGTAAAACTGGGGATGAGATGTATTCCTGAAATTGTGAATTTTGTGAAAGCTTTGCTAGCATTGGATCGTCTATAATTTGTTCCGTTGAGTTAGCAGACGAAGGTTCTGTAACACCTTGCACATTGCTCTCTTCAATTTTAATCGTTTTTTCAGTTGCAATTCGATCCATTTCCTTGTGCTTGTCAGATTTAAAGCATGCTAACGAGCAGTACCTACACAAACATATCGGACATGTGTACTTTGCTTCTTTAACATTGCAAATGGAGCAGAGCATTATATGATCATCTGAGTGAGAGATCTCTTCAACCAAGGATCAAGCACGTCGTGTTCAGGTATACCCATGATCCAAAGTGGAACGGAAAATTTTAATGCAATCATTACCTTTTCCCAATCTTGTGTGGCGCATATTGAAGAGTGCACCGCCACAGCAGCTGTTCTCCGCTTTTCCATTTTTCATTTTCCGGATTATCTTGTTTAGAGAGGGGTATCTCGTACTTTATTTGCACTTCTTGTGTTTTGAGGTGGCATAGAAAGTGAAATATGACTACATATTTAATGAGATTGGAATAGAATACTTTCAGAAATCAATGTCAGCCTTGAATATTAAAAAAATAGCCATAATAGGAGGAGGAGCCAGTGGACTTGTTTCATTGAATGAATTCTTACATACCGATAAGTCGGGGATTTCCACAATAAACAGTTTGAAGTCGAATACTAACGATTTACCCAAAGATCCAGCATTTGAAGAAGTTGTGGTATTTGAACAATCAAATGATATTGGTGGAACATGGAATTATTCAGCGGTCACCGATCCCCCTATACCTCCAGTTAAAGATTATTCAAATCCTAAAAGTATCAGACCTTGCATTGAATCACCACCAAATAAAAATTTGTTTAATCATTCTTTCAAAAATCCATTAGTTGTTCCCATAAAGTCAGAATTGATTGAAAATGATTTATTATGGAACAAGAGTGGTGTATATGATGATCTTTTCACAAATGTTTCTCAGAAATTAATGTCATTTACCTCAGGATTTGATATTGTGAAGGAAGTACCACCAAATGAAAATCCTTATCATCCATTCATAAAACATCAAGACGTTTTGGCATATTTACAAAACTTTGCAAATTTGAATGGATTAAAAAAGCATATCAGATTCAATACTAGCATTGAAAAAGTTTATAAAGATGGCAACAATTGGATAATCACTGCTGTTGAAATTGATAGAACCAATGGGGTTGAAAAATGGTATTCAGAAACTTTTGACGCTGTTGTACTTGCTACTGGAAGATTTAATATACCATTTGTTCCATATATTGAAGGCATGGATTTATTTAACACTAAATATCCCAATGTTATATCACACACTAAAGCATTTAGGAATGCAAATGAGTACGAGAATAAGAAAGTATTATTAGTAGGCTCCAATATAAGTGCAGTAGACTTACTACAGTATATGATCCCCAAATGTAAAGAGGTTTGGCTGTCTTCCAATTCGAAGCATGTAATCATCAATTCCTCAAATGTTAAAGTTCCTCAAGGACAATGGATATATGATATTCTGAATGATGAAAATGCAAAGTTTCATCGATGTGCTAGGATTAAAAAATTTGTGGAAGATGGTATTGAATTTGAAGATGGCAGAATTGAGAAAGGTTTTGAAAAGGTTTTGTTTGCAACAGGATATCATTTACATTATCCATTTTTAGAAATCCCAGAAAATAAAAACAAAGATTATATACGAATTTTATCTGGTAAGAAAGGAGAAGAAAATTATGCACACACTAAGGCTGATAATGTTTATTTATATACTTTCACGGTTGATGAACCAACATTAGCATATGTTGGTATAGCACACAATCCACTTTTATTTTTTACCGCTGAAGCAAACGCAATTGCTATTGCCGGTGTCTGGTCTAATGCTAAGAAATTACCCACGGTTGAAAAACAAAGAGAGTGGTGTAGAAATAAAAATGACCAACAGACGACCGGATTGCAGATGCTTGATGAAGCAGGTTTTAAATCATATGCGAGAGAATTATACGAATATGCGCCCTTTGGTCGACTGGATCCCTCTAAGATTCCCAATGATCAGGAAGTGGACGAATCCAGATTGGTTTTGAAAAAAATATTTTATAAAATTTCAAATAGCTAGTCATTCTTTTAGGAATAATTTTGGAAATTGTAAAGGTTTTTGTAATTAAAAGGATTAAATCCAATATCCAATTAATATCGAGAAAAGATCAAATGACTTTCAGAAATTCCGAGGAATTTTACTTTTTCTCAATTTCCTATTTTCCAGACAATTTTGCTTTGTCTATATCGAATTTGTAGTATGTACACACACATCTACAAGTGGTAACTGTAATGGACCCCCCAGACGGGCAATGTTTATGGGATGGATTTAGGATACTCGTCATTTGATTCCGATAGTGATGAGGAACAGAAGAAAAGGAAACACACCAAAATAAACACAGAAGATAAAGCCAACCCGGGAGAGGAAGTTGTAAGTATCGATGTGTCTGATATTTTTAACATAGACAAACATACGAATCCAAAACGACGCAAACTGGAAGATTATTCTCGAAAGGATAATAGTATAAGTATAGCTATTAAAAAGGTTTTGAATGATAATGTCGTTTCAGATGATGAAAACGAAGACCATCACGGAGATACTTACACCGATGAACCAGATAAATCATCAAACAATATACAGGAACTACCGAAAGGTGTTGAGATTACGGATTTTAATATGGAAGAGTTTTATAAACAAAATACAAAAGATATTGAAGCTGGAGAGCTTGATGCCGAAAGGCAGGATAAAATGGGTAATGTGACGTTCCATAACGAAGGGGGTCGTGCCGGATTGGGTAGATTGGATAGAGTGATACAGTTCAATCTTAACAACGAGGAAAAGATCACATTTCAAAATAAGGAAAAAATTGCCAAGGAAAGGGCACTTACTAAGGAGAAGCTAGGTAGCGGTCGTGACTGAAGCTTTAGTCATTGGTCTTTTACCATTTGAATTTTGTATCTTGTACCTTATATTTTGTATTATGTCATATTAATTATATTAAAGAGTTTATAATATTTGAGATTATATGATTTATAGAAAGAAGGGAAGAAATGAACAACTATAGAACTATATACATGATGAGTTTGTAGGAAATTTGAGTTACACTGCGCTTTTCTTTTCTTCTTCGTACTCTTTTTGTAATTGTTTGATGGTTTCTTCATCTAATGGAGGAATTGGAATATCATCAAAATCATCCTGGTTCAAGAAAGTGAATGTGTATAAGTAAATACTGGTTGGAATAGAAAGAAGAATGGCCAAACCAATCATATTCTTCACAAAATAAGGTTGACGAGCACGTAGTAATGCTGGTGACATTCTATATGAGTGAGGTTCGTAGTAACCTTTGTTGTTTAACATGTTACGAGCTATTGATGTGATTCTCATGGCTGGTTTGGGTACTTGTATGTTGTTGTTTGGTGTTTCAACGTGAGAGAACGGAAAATAAAATCGGCTCCAGATAAGAGAGAGCCACGATACTACTATAGGTGTTTAATTTAACAAGGAATTGTACAAAGTGGAACGGCAGATTTCACAGTTCACAAATTTTTGGTCTCGGGGTTCGCGTCGATCGGCGGCGCTTACGTCAGCAATATTGATTTTTTGATTTTTACATTTTCTGAATTTTCTGAATTTTTTTTTTGATTGTTCTGAAATTTTTTTTGCAGTGTTTCCGGTGTTCAGAAGAAATAAATGCAGAGGCAAATTTGAGCAGAAGCAAAGTTGTAGTAGATTTTTAAAGGCCAAAAAAGAGAATTTAGATATTTGGTAGGATGTCAACTGAAGAGGAGTCTAAAACAGTTACTATTTTGGTGGATAATAAGCCTGTGGAAGTTTCTGCACCAGATGAAGAAGAATTGTATCTCGAGAAACTCGTGTTTGGTGATGCAGATGGATTTGCAAACAATCTGAAAAACATAGATAATTTCTACCAAGATGAGGATGACGATTATGATGATACCAAGGGGAATTCTAATTTATTTAATTATTCTGATTCCGAACCGGATGAATTTTTGGATACAATGGCAAATAAGCAAGAATATGGATTTGATGAAATAGATGATCAAAGTGAAGATGATGAAGACGAAGAAAATGCATTAGATAAATTGGGAGATGATGAATTATTTTTCAACGATTCAGATGCTGATCCAGATGCAATGGATGTAGATGTTTCTCCTCGCCACGGCGAAGAAGGTGATGATGAAGCTGAAAATTCATCAGATGAAGATGAATGGGTAGATTCTGACGATGAAAGACTTTTAATTGATGTTACAACTGTTGATAGATTGAAGAAACTCAGACAAACAGAAGATGAAAGATTTATACCTGGATTGGAATATATCAATCGTTTAAAAGTACAATATAAAAATACGTTTGACGTTCCTGATTGGGCAACACACAAATATGACGACGATAAAGTTGAAGGAGAATCAGAAGATGATGAAGAAGCATCAACAGAAACAAATGTGCCTAATACAAATATATTTGATAAAGTTGGACCCGGAAATAGTAACGTCATTTTGGCCTCATCTAATCCACTTATGGATTTCTTATCACAAAATCAAACTTATAATATAACTAACGAAAAATCGAAATTACTCAATCCGGAGCATTTAAATATTGATCGTTTGGTCGATGCAAATATCTCAAGACTTTCCAAATCTTCAATTCAATCAATGTGTTTCCATCCAACGCAACCGCTACTTCTTACAGGTGGTTTTGATCGTACATTACGTGTTTATCATATCGATGGTAAACATAACAATTTAATCACATCGTTACATTTGAAAGAATCACCTGTGCAAACATGTGTATTTTTGAAAGATCCAAATTCGGGCTTGACGACTATCCTAGCGGGTGGTAGACGTAAATACATGTTTAAATGGAGTATTGATTTAGGTACAATTGAGAAGATCACTAGAATGTATGGTAATGAAGTCAAACAAAGATCTTTTGAACATTTTATAACATCAAAGGATGGAAGATTTGTTGCATTGGCTGGTAATGGGGGTTGGGTCAATATTCTTTCAGTTGCATCTGCACAATGGATCCATGGTTTTAAAATTGAAGGTACGTTGATAGATTTTGAATTTACACAGGACAGAATCATAGTGATCAACCAAGCAGGTGAAATTTGGGAATTCAATATGTCCAATTATAATATTGTAGATAGATGGACAGATGTTACAGGAATTGGTATTACCAAAATAAGAGTTTCACAAAATGGTAGATATTTGGCCATTGGTAGTAATACTGGGTTTGTTAACGTCTATGACAGATTAAAGGATAACCTGTTGATCAAATCCATCGATAACTTAACTACGACTATTTCCAGTTTAGAATTCAGTCACGACTCTCAAGTCTTGTGTATGGCATCCAGGGGTAAGAAGGATGCATTAAAGTTGGTGCATTTACCATCATGTAATGTTTTCAAGAACTGGCCTACGAACGCCACTCCCTTGGGGAAAGTCACATCTGTGGCCTTTGCACCAAGTGGTGGATTCCTTGCCACCGGTAACGAGCAGGGTAAGGTGAGACTTTGGAAGCTGCTCGATATCTAGAATATAACAGACATCTATAAATAACAGTAGAGCCAATGTGTATAAAAGTTAACAACGTAGAGCCGAAAGCGGCAACTAATGTCCTCCCGCTCCACTGCCGACCGAGAAAAAACGAGAAGTCAAAGAATTGGAAAATCCCCGGGCGCCGGACTCGCTCCAACCGATCTGCCATCTATCTGGGAACTGGGAACTGGGAACATGGAACGGCTTACCTTTACACGGCACCAATGGGGGGTGCCCAACTCCTCCAGACTCCTGATCTCTGACCCCCAACTCAATATCAATTATAAACCCTACACCCCCACTCCCCCCCTCCTTTGTTATCCCCTTCATTTTTTTGGTGAATTAATATCTCTAGCTCTCTATAAAAATACATTTATTCCTCTACTTAGCCCCATTACCCCGGAAAAACATCTCATTTTAGCGTGTGACATCAAGTAAGGGACAGGACATTTTTTTTAAAAAAAATTGGCCATGGAATTCACAGACATCAAGGAATTGGCTGATAACATTCTCAATCGGTTGGATTTGCAGAATCGAGCTCAAAAAGAACCCTCATCCGATGGTCGATTGTTATTATTGGTCTACGGAGAACCGGGATCCGGGAAGACAACATACACCGAGCAATTGGTGGAATATTTGAATGAACAATGCAATGGCGTAATAGGAACCTATACAAATAACATGATAATACATGAACCACCGATAGAGATGTACCAAGGTAAAGGTGGATCACAGACACAGATATGTCGATACCGTAATGCTACGGATATAGAGATGGAGACGATACCGTTTGCAATACATTTGAAGATGGATGGATTTCATTTACCATTGTCTATCTTATCATCAGAATTGAAGCAAAGAAGAGGATGTGAAGAGTCTTTTGATTCATCCTTGGTTGTCAAACTTATTGAGCTTTTAGTCAATGATAATGAGGATGCCAATGGTTGGAATTATTTAAGTATCCCCGATTTCGACCATTCTATAAAAGATCCAACAAACCCTGGTAGTTATGTCAGTTGTAGGACAAAAATAGTGGTTTTGGAAGGATTGTATTTGATGCTTGATCGATATCCCTGGTTAAAAATCCCACAAATTGTGGAATCAATGAGAGAGAATCCAAATGGGAACAAACATAGTGTACAGATTGCACATATTATTGGTGGTAATGAAGAAGAAACTGCATTCAGGGTGGGTATGAGACATCTAAAAGCTGGGCTGGTCTCAGCTTATGACGAAGGTCGTCAACGATATTTTCTCAATGACAGGAATAACGCAGAACTCGTTAGGGAACACAGTATAACCAAATTCGATGATTGGATCATCAATAATTCCGACAGGTCACTTTGATTTATTGGTTTATTTTTTCTTTCTTTTATATCTATATGTCGGTAATTTTAATGTCCGGTACTAGATATAAATCAAAAGGTTTACGCCCATATAGTTATAAAAAGTTATAAGTTTATAAATCGCAGCATAAATATAGATAATTCAAAGAAATGAACATAACTAACATAATTATTCAGTAAAAATGGAAAACATAAGTGTAAAATTAACTGCAAGGATGTATTTATATATTATTGAACATGTTCAACCTTGAGTTTTCTCCTGCTCAAAATTGTGGATGTATTCATTTGTAAATTGACAATACCATGTTGTGACATCGTTTGTTCCAATGAGAGGTTATTCAGAGGAATCGTGATATCAGAACCTGTTGAGGGAGTATCATCCACCATATCAGTGGTAGAAAGACATTCGTTTTTATTTTTGAATATGTAAGGTGTATGTGTTTGACATTTACTCCTAAATTCTGCAGGTGATAATTTGTGAATGTGATGCAAGTGGGTGGCTTCAGTACATATTTTATTTGCTAAAATATGGTCTTTAACAATAGCCTTGTTGCCACTAATATGGTGATCGGTATCATTTTCATCGACTTCCGTTAAGTCATTTTCATAACCAGCTAATTTGTAAATATTTCCGGATGACTCGCTTGTCGCACTGGTAACACTAGATGCTGATAGAGATGAATTTGAAGTAAGTGATCCCGATCTTATAGAAGGATTGACATTGAATGAAATAGAACTTTTTCTAGTCTGTGTATGTGATGTATTAAGGGATACTTGATCATTGCTATCAAATATTGTATCAGATTTAATAATAGGATGAATAGAATTATCAATAGGAATGATTG
The DNA here is from genome assembly GCA_030569635.1 of Pichia thaimueangensis. Lineage (NCBI taxonomy): Eukaryota > Fungi > Ascomycota > Pichiomycetes > Pichiales > Pichiaceae > Pichia > Pichia thaimueangensis. The sequence goes on along the minus strand of JAJMLM010000197.1, from coordinate 117,737 downwards.
GATATATTGAGGTTGGCGTACTTTCAATTGCTATTGATTTTGCAGATTTGTGTGATTTTAAGGATGGTGTTTTACAACTAGTTTGAGTAGTTAAAGTTAATGTTGTACCACGACTATGAACAGGAGTTAGACATAATGATGTGGCGGATTCAATCGCACGATTACGTCTTATGACAGGACTTTTGATTTTGGCCAACGAAGTTAGAGTAATTGGATATTCATCGGTATCATCATCATCTGAATCATCTGAATTAACATCACTATCGTCATCATAATCTTCTGAATCTAACGATTCACCATCATCGTCGTCATCGTCATCATCGTCAAGCACATCATCAATGTGTGTTTTCAAACTTTTATGAGAAATAGATATTCTATCATTAATATTAATCGGTGTATCGAATCGATGACATCTTTGACTTTCAGATTCGGTTTCATTATAGCTTGAACAATCAGATTCGGTTTCTAAATCACTTATACCATCGGAATTTGAAGTAGATTTTGAATGTCTATCAAGACACATTACATCCATTATATTATGTTGTGAGATTGATTTAATATCAGCAACAGAAGATGTTGATCTTTGAAAATCTTTTGCTGTATCAAATACCAATTTAATTGCCTCTGCTCTTGGTGTCATTATTGGACCTTCTTCGGTATTAATCTTATTTCCTGAAAAATAATCATCAACATTTGAAGTATTAATCAAATCTTCACTAAAAGTCTTAAACAATTCAGTATCAAAAGCGGCAAATTTGGGAGCATCTGCAGCTGGAGAGGAAAATTTTGATTTTATCTTTAACAATTTGTCATTTTCATAACCTAAATTGAACCAAGGATCTTTTAATAATTCATCAATTGAATATCTTTTGGATGGATCCACCGTTAATAAATTGGTAATTAGATTTTTACAACCATCAGAGACTTCATCAAACCAAGGTTTTAAAAATTGATACTTACCCTTCAAAACTTTTTCAGTTATATCATTTGCATCTTGAGTATTTGAGTAAAATGGCGGGAAACCGACAACCATTGTGTATAAGACACAACCTATTGCCCACATATCAACTTTTTTATCATAACCTATATTCATATGTTGTTCAGGAGATGTATAACCAACGGTACCACATGGAGTTTTAGCTAAAGAATTTGAAGTCTGTAATAAAGTTGAAAGACCGAAATCTGCCAATTTCACCGTACCTATACCACCGGCACCATTTTGAATTGAGAATTTACCCTCATCGACCTTATTTTCATCATCTGATCTTCTTCTAGCCTTTAATTGATCTGAACTAGATCTAGTGGTAAAAGTTGAGGGTTCAAATAATAAATTTTCAGGTTTGATGTCACGATGAACTATCCCATTATCATGTAAATATTTAACAGCAAATGCAATCTGTCTTAAGACATGACGAGTTAAATCTTCGGAAAAATAAGTATATTTGATGATCTGATTAAATATTTCTCCCCCTGGTAAATATTCTAAAAATAAGAAACAATATGTTGAATTCGGAGAATTTTGATAATTATATAATTTGACAATATTTGGATGATTTAATTGTCTCATTATTGCTATTTCTTTTAAAGTTGAATTCAATTTGTCCGGTTGCATGTTGGATTTGTCTATTATTTTGATGGCAAGATAACGAGATTCTTTTGAATCGTAAGCCTTATAGACTTGGGAGAAAGCACCTTCTCCAATTTTTTCGGATAATAAATAACGAGGTGGTAACTCATTATAATACACGGATAATTCAGGCTGTATTTCCAACAAAACATTGAGTGAACTTGGGTTACTGTTGCTATTACTATCGTCACTATCTATAGTTGCGTGAAGTGAATTTGATTGAGAATTGGTGGAAGGAAGGGATATTAAATAATGATCGCTGAGATCCTTTTGATCTTTTGAATCCTTTGTTTTTCTATTTATTATATTTTTGAATAAATCGAGCATTATGTGATTGTAAAGAAATGAAGTAAAATAAAGTAAAATATAAGAAAGAAATGAAAAGAATTAGAATGCGTCAAAAATTGTAAATGGATAAGTTTATGGAAAGAAAATAATTGAAATATGTTAAAAAAAGTTGATAATCGATATTCTCTTTTTGATGTTTAGTTTAATGGAATAAATGTAAATTTCTTATCGATGGAAAAAAATACCAAACAAGATAAAGTGAATAAAATAACTGATAAAATAATAATGCAATGATAGTAGAATTGAAAAAAAAAAGATTGTGTATAATCTAGTGAATGTGTAATTTATGGATATAAAAGTTGTGATTTTTGTTTCTGGATGTATTTATAAGTCGAGAAATCTTTTCTTATAAAATGATGGTATCAAACAAAGGCTTTCTTCAATATATATACAGTATAAAATGATGTCTTTCAGAAACTTGACCAAGTTTGTAAGAATATATATATAGATATATACGTGTTAAGTGCTAGGTGATTTGGCGTTAATAAAAAATAGGTATTGAAAGGAGAACCAATTTAGTTAATATTCGATTTGAATTAGTTAGTTTTTCCTTTGAGGTAGAAATCAGATTCTGTAATCGGTAAAAACAACCCCTTTATAAAAATTTCAGGCGGCGGAATTGGGATGAAAGATGTATGTAGAGATGTGAAGAATGTGGAGATCCTGTATATATATGTTGATATAGATATGTTCCAGAAGAAGGAAAGGGGGGGCAATTATAAGTTTTGTTAAACGTTAATATACAAGTTTATCAGGATAGTGGAAATCCCAGTAAATAATGCAGCCCCCAAGCCAAAAGCCAAAAGCCAAAAGCGAAAGCTCAACGCTCAGCTCAGAGCTCAAAGAACAGAAAGTTAGATCTCGCATCTTGCGTTCTGCGTTCTGCGTTCTGCTGGGAATGAAGGTGAAACGTGAAGAAAACACAGGACATCGAAACACCAGCAAAGTACGAAATTCCCCGCTACGTCATCGCCCCTCGGCGGCACGCTCGGCTCGTAAATTGATATATATAGATATATATATAGAGTAAGAGGTGAGAGCAAGCACCGACGCGGCGCCCGGCATCCAGCACCCAGCGACCGCCCAGAAATCAAACGACACCCCCTGAAACCTGAAAGAGTGATGTATATCCGATCATGTTACACGCTCCGTGTAGTGTTGTGTATCACCGGTTCAGGAACACACATTTTTAATGAATACACGTCACTGGCCACATGATAAAAGGTAAAAGGTAAAAGTTAAAAGGTAAAAGTTAAACGGTTTAAACCCCAGCCTTCATCTCTCACAGCTCTCGCCTTTCCCACTTTTCATCTCACCATAAACCATATCCTCTGAGCAAAATAATTGTTTACATGATTTATAGGTATATATATGATCTTGTATCATGGACCGCAGGAAATAAAGGAATCTAAGTTTTCTGAAACTTAAATCTGCATGTATGTCTAACTCCGACATCTAGCGCAAAATGATCTAAAAATGAATACAATGCTTGAAGATTTCATCAACCTCGGCATCTTCCATAGCTGATAGCTGATTGCAAGTATTCATGACGCACGTGGGTCACGCACCGCCTACGCGCAAGTTATGCTCCTGAAATTTTTCGTCACAAATTGTGTGGCCCTATCATGAATCTGAGATATATAGATAATACACCAGAAGAAATAGGGTTGAAAAATTGCAACTTTTATTTGCATCAACTTTTCCTCTATCACACACAAAGGGGCCCAAACTAAAAAAAATTGCTATTTACACACATATTATGTCTTCAGCTCCAAAATTTTTCAAAGTCACCCAACTTAGATCTACCATAGGACTCCCAAAATTATACAAAGAAACATTACAATCACTTGGTTTACGTAGAAGAAATCAAACAGTATACCATAAAATCTCTCCGCAACAAGCAGGTCAAATTGCCAGAGTGAAAGAACTTGTTAAAGTCGAATTATCCCCAGTTTTCAAAGATAAAGTTCAAATGAGACAAGAAAGAAAATCGGATCCGGGGTTCGTCGTTATTGAAAAAAGACATTAAAAAGTCCCTCTACTATTCATAATTCCAATTTTGCTATAATATATATACCTCACTGATGATAGATGTCATATATCTTGTTTATACTACTATTTTTTTTAGCTATTATTTTAACTAACGAATAACTTATACATAGTTTTTATAACCTAAAATACTCGTGCATATATATGCAATAAAAAATCGATATATATATATAATCATGTTTTAGTTTACTAATAGATATTTTAATGGAGTGGATATGTCTACGTAGACTATACCAGTAACCTACATCTACAAAAGGATATGCGAATGTTTTGATTGAATTAACGATGCGATCTTATTTTATAAAATTACACATTTGTAGGGTTTAGGGAATCAATATATATTAATTTTTTATCATTTTAAACAGTAATTATACTTCATAATTTTAACTCTTTCAATCCAAGAGTTAATGCACTTTCACCAACATCACTCAATGCAGACATGAGATCCGCAGCATTGATACTAATATCATCATTGTGTTGTAAATGTAATTGGGTTTGGTTATTGCCTATGTTGAAACTCTTCATTGAAATGAAACTATATGAATTGTTGAAAATTTCAGTATCACTAGAAACCAAACTATCATCAACCATCTTCATAATTGCTTTAGCGCTAATAGTCATTGAATTGTCAAATCTAGAATAGTCCTTATTACCGTGATGATTATGTTTGGTCTTTCTTATTGGTTTGCTTATTGGTGTAAGATCGATACCTGATCTTTGGGTGTTCAAGGCCTTTATAGGTGAACTTTTATTCTTCAATGTTCTGAATAAACTCTTCATTTTTTGTGGTGATGTGGATGAGTTTTTCATCTTATTAATCATAATCTTTTTAACAGGTGACATGGATGGATTATTTGGTAAATTTCTAGCCATCTTTCTATCATTCGTCAAAAAACCATTGTGCAAATTATCTAGATTATGTTCTGGTTGTATGCATTGCGAAACAAGGGAACTCTCCAATATAGAAAGATCAATGTCATTTTCAAAATCAACGTCTAAGGTCAAATCAATTTCAATATCAGAATCTGATTCTTCACCCTCTGTGATCTCCAGATCGGAGGCTTCTAACTTACTAATTTCATTTTCGTCACTTTTATACAATATTTCATCATCTTCTTCTTCATCTTTATTGGCTGTCAATTTAACTGAATTTTCTAACCTTCCATTCCTAATAATAAATTCCTCTTCCTCTGTACGTGGTGAAAAATCCATTTGGGCAGTACCGTTTTTATGGATGGTTACCATAAAATCACCAAATCTTAGTCTATTCTCATTGTTCATATGTAGAAGCGTTTCCATTATTGGATCATTGCTATTTGAACTTGTACCAAAGCCATAGAAAATATTAGATGATTTTTTGGGTGTCAATGAAGTTGCATTTGTTTTAACTTGAATTGGTTTGCTATATTTCTTTATGTGGTTTTTATAAAACATAACATCTGTTGTAAAATCTAGTTTTTCTTCATGATTTTTCAAAAACTGATTTTCCGTTTCAATAGCACACTTATAAAATGGAAATAGAATATCTGTCTTTTGTTGGTAAATTCTAGAAAATTTATATGTTGGATTTTCCGTCATTTTTACAATCGTAGGTGTTGCTGTATATTTTGAGTTGGTGATATAACTTGATCTCTTATTGTTATTAGTATTTGGGTATATATGAGAGTGGTTTTCATCATAGACATTTCTTTTATTTCTTGAAACACGTTGAATGGAATTTTTCGTGTTAGTTCTCATGTTCATGTTTCTATCATTGTAAACACTTAAATTATTAGAAATATCAGTAAGCATTATGTTGTTCTATATGTCTGTTATTTGAGGAAATAAAAAATGAAGAAAAATTACCGAAGCAATAGGCTAAAGAAAAGTATAAAAACAAAAAAAGTCAATCGAAGCTAGAATACAAAAATGTGCAAAGTGGGAAGTACTTGTAGTTCTTAAGCAAAAACATACTTCTTGATCTCCCTCAGCCAGCAATAGTAATTGAAACAATGCAATGAATGCTGCGGAGGGACATAAACCACAAATTGAATACGCCTTGATCTTGCGCAACCGAATTCTCAATAAGACTTCCTTATTAGGGAAAAAATCAATAGCGGCCATACTCTTTCCTAAAAGGGAAAATTAATAAGGTTGTGTTGTTTGCGACGTGAGTTTTGTTGTGGGCGAGAGAAAACTCGAGGTGCCGTCTGCCGCTTGTGCCGTCGCTCGTACTTTGTAGAGGTCGTACGTCGTGGCAGAATCTAAAGTCTAGACCCTCCTCGGTCCTCGGTCAACCCAAAGAGGCTGTTTACCAATCGGTGATCGGTGGCATCGAATGGGGTCGCCAATTCAGACGATTCAGGATTCAGGGACAATGTTGCCAATTCCCAGGAACGCATACCCCTAATCCTAAAATTTTAATACACATTCTTGTGCATATAATCTGCTGCATTTTAGAAACACATTACGGACAACAAATTTTAATTTAATCTTTTAATCCAGTGATTCACTTCATTCCTATTTATACCCTCAGCCTTTCCCTTTTCTTGCATCTGCTCACTGGATTTTTCGCAAATCAAATCAAGGATAAACTATATATAACTAACAAAGTGAAAATAAAGTTCAACTCACCATGCTTTCGTGGAAAAATGATCAAATTTTATTGTGGCTTAAAAATACCAATCAAACCGATGACGTGTTGGAAGCTTTCAGAATTAACAATATAACAGGATTAACCCTACCCATGTTAAATTCTGAAGAATTGAAAGAAATGGGTATAACCAATTTGAGACAAAGGTTACAATTATTAAGTGATATCAGCACTTTACTAATTGAAAAGAATATTCAATTTAATTCAATCAACTTGAATAATGAACATCCCTTGCTTTCAGAGTTACAGGCCACTGTAGTATCCACAGGTCTTATTAAGAATATTTCCAAAGGTATTGTTGAAGATACGTCGTCTCAATTGATTGAGAAACTGACCAAACGAGAACGTGAACGTGAAAATTCCAATAACAGTGGTTTAAATTCTGCTAATTCTAGTGGAATTGAGGATGGAAGTGGAAATAGAATAACTAACAAGGAGTATCGTGCGTTACAAACTAAAATCAACAAACTGAGAGAAGAAGTTTTGCCATATTTGAAAGAACTACAGGATAAAAAACCATTACCTGCTCCTTCTCCAAATCAATCATTTTCACAGTCTTTTACACCTGATACTAGCTCCGGTTCAATTTCTAATGTTGGTAGCAACAGCAAGAACAATACTGGCAATAATACACCAGTTGGAATGCTTGACGAAGTAGGAACCACAACAATACCTACATCTCCATCCAGATCAATGTTTGTTGCAAATAGGAGAAAGAGTTCTTCTGATACTCTGACAACGATATCATCAGAGCAAAGTTCATATCCCGTGTACAATAGACAACCCTCATCATCGACTCTTGGTACAACAGTCACAGCAGCAACATCGCAACCATTAGGTGTTCCACCACCGATAAATAGTACATACAGGTCAAACTCTGCAACCCCAATAACAACTCCTACATCTTTGACACATAGGTCATCAGTTTATGGAACACATTCGCAATCTCAGGCAAATACGACACATTTCAGTAATAGTAGTGGGTCGACTGTTGCTTCATCTTCTACACCCAACTTGTCGCATTCAAGGTCTTCACAAAGATTGGCATCAACAGATTCTTCACACATTTCTAATTACCATCAGCATCACCATCATCAAGGACAGACACCATCATCTAGTTCCACTATTCCTCCTTCCGCTTCTTCTGACACATTGAAACAATTGCGTGCCAAAACGGAGGATCCATGCTATAAGATTTTACAAGCTGCGATGCGTAGTCATAAACTTGATAAAAGTGAATGGAGAAACTATGTTCTTATTATTTGCTATGGTGGAGATAAAGAGCGTGTTTTGAGATATGATGAAAAACCCGTTGTTGTTTTCAAAGAATTGAATGAATTAGGATTGCAGCCTTCAATGATGCTTCGTCAAGTTGAAGAAACTGATGATACCGGATATGGGAAATTTGATGAATATGAAACTCCAGGTGGCAGATTATAACAATCGCATTTTAAATTCATGCTTAAACTTTTACTATTTTTACGTTTTAGAGTTTTATTATAACTATATTTTTATATCTTTTTTATCAATTACGCATAGAAAATTAATTTTCTGAGCTTTTATGGTTTCCCTAAATCCTAATAAGGTCTGAAACGTCTTCTTTGTCTCATCAACTTCACTCTTTCTTGGTCTTCTTTAAATTTGGATAATAACTGGTTCATTTCTTGCTTTTTACGTTCTCTAATTTGGAATCTATAGAAATCTTTCTTTTCCTTTTTCTTCATCTTCTTTACATGTGCAGAATCTTTTTCAAGATCAGCCAATGTCTTCATCGAACCAAGGATTTCACTCTTTGTTTTCTTCTGTGATCCAACAACTAATGTAAAACCATCTTCGTCCACTATTTCTCTCATATTTTGAACTTCTTCTTCTGCCTTTTTTTCACGATTTTGGAAATCGATTAACGATTGAGAAACTTGTTTTTCTAAAGTTTTTCTATCCAAAACTAAGTTAGGTATTTGTGTGTATTTGACAGCTCCAGTTTCTGTACTACTATCTGATATATCCCACCTTATATTTTTTTTCATTTTTTTGGCACTCGATAGGAATAACTCTAATCCATCTCTATCCAAAAATGTGATGACACTACTTCCAAATGGTAATTTATCATTCTCATCTAAATCATGTCCATATTCTTCATTTGTTAATTTACTTAAATTAATATGCAAATCGTAATTAACACCGGATCCAAGTGATGAAACCCTTGATAAATCAACTGCTTCACGAACAATTATTTTCTCTATATGCGATGCTGTATTTATCTGACGGAAAAGTTTTTTAACATTATCTAATGTCCATAATGGAAGTGGGTTGATCAAAAAAAGGGACCTTGTAGTATCTGCCTGTTCATTTGGATCTCTACTCATATGAGGTTTGATATAACATAAATGTGTTGATTCTGGTAGATTGGATGCTGCAGGTAACGTTATAGGCAGCGGCATAAACCCCTTGATTGGGGAATAATCAACAGACATGGTATATAGGTGAGATAGAGAAGGGGTGTCCCAGTTGCAGAACGTAAACTTAATAAAGGGAAAAACGGTGATTGCCCGATAGGTAATTATAAGTGGACTGACATGAAAAACACAAAAAACATGTTAGTCACAATTTTTTGGACAGGCATTCGAGAGAAAACGGAAAGTAGAAAATAGGTTAAGAAGTGGGATGAAATTTTTTTCACTGTGCGGATTTGTAAGCTACAGGTAAGTTCCATGTTCTATCGATCACAAAGATTTGCAGACATTCTTTTCTTCATTTTTTTCGTGCTTTTTTTCCGATTCAGAATTACATCAGAATTACACCAGCCTATCATCGGACAGAAATAACATACAACAGTACATATTATTAATCAAGAATGTCTAATCAAGTCGGTGTGAGACATTGTGCAGCACCAAATTGTGGTAAAATTACCTCTTCTAATTTGAAGTGCCCTATTTGTTTAAAGGCCGGATTACATGAATACTTCTGTAATTCTACATGTTTCCGTGGAAGCTTTTCACAACATAAGGCTATTCATAAGAAAGAAGGTGTTGAATCTTATGACCCATTTCCAAATTATTCATACACGGGTGGTCTTAAGGCAAGTTATCCATTAACTCCAAGACGTGAAGTCCCGGATAATATTGTTTTACCAGATTATGCCTTGAATGGAGAACCAATTTCTGAACTAAAAAATGATCGTACCAACAAAATTAGGGTTTTAAATGAGGAGGAAATTGCCATCATGCGTGAAGTATGTAAGTTGGGTAGGGAAGTTTTAGATGCAGGTGGGGCAGCGGTCAGACCGGGAGTTACAACTGATGAAATCGATAGAATTATTCATGAGGAAACCATTAAACGTGGAGGATATCCTTCACCATTGAATTATTTCAATTATCCTAAGTCTGTCTGTACATCTGTCAATGAAGTCATTTGTCATGGTATTCCTGACCAAAGGCAATTACAAGATGGTGACATTGTTAACATTGATGTTTCATTCTATAAGGATGGGCATCATGCAGATTTAAATGAGACATACTATGTTGGTGAAAAGGCCAAGAGAAATCCAGATTTGGTTAGATTGGTTGAAACCACTCGTGAATCATTAGATTTGGCTATCAAGGCCACCAAACCGGGAGTCCCAGTTAGAGAATTTGGTAATATTATTCAAAAACATGCAGAAGAAAACAATGTTTCGGTTGTTAGAACATACTGTGGACATGGTGTTGGAGAACTATTCCATTCTCAACCAGAAGTTCCACATTATGCTAAAAATAAGGCGATTGGAACGTGTAAGCCAGGTATTTGCTTTACCATTGAACCTATGTTGAACTTGGGTACTTATCGTGATGTTATGTGGCCGGATGGATGGACATCTACCACTGCAGATGGTAAGCCAAGTGCACAGTTTGAACATACTTTGTTGGTAACTGAAGACGGAGTTGAAGTTTTAACAGCTAGAACTGCGACATCTCCAGGTGGTGCAATTCCTAGAATATAGATAGATTTGATGGGTGTATAATGTGGTAAATTATTTTTTTATAGAAGATGTAATGACATTAAATAGTAAAAGCAGAAATAGAAGGTAGAATAGTAAGTGTGGTGTATAATCGGGAAAGCATCAAATTTCAACAGGGACTTGAGTGGCGAAGGTGACGCGAAGTAAATGCTTTCAAGTCGTGTTTAATGTGAATTGTTTCAGGTTATTGCCGGTTGCTTGATCTTGTATTATACACCAAAAATACGGCAATTTTGATAACAGAGATGCCAGTTGAAGATGATATGATGGATATTGACCCATATGATGTATTAGGGGTCAGTAAAATTAGTGAATTGAAAGAGATAAAGAAAGCATACCACAAATTATGTTTGAAATATCATCCTGATAAAAACAGTGGGTTTCGTAAAGAATTTGACCAAGTGCAAGTATCATATATGGTTTTAAGCGATGAGAAGAAGAGGGCAAGATATGATAAAACGGGGGTTATTGATTTAAAAGAAGGAGTGGACGGAGATGATGAATTCGATTGGAGAGATTATTTTAAGACGCAATTTGATAGTATCAGTAAAGAAATGATTGAAAAAGATCGAGAGGAATATCAAGGTAGTCCAGAGGAGGAGGAGGATATTAAAAAGGAATTAATGAATATGAAAGGAGATATGAGGAAATTGTTTGAAACTGTTATACATTTAGAATTCAGTGTTGATGAAGAAAGGCGAGTTTTCGGAATCTGTCAGAAATTGATTGATAATGGGGAGATTGATATTGAAGATATTCCCCAATGGGAGAAATATGTTAAAAACAGAAAGGAAAGTGTGAAAAAAATGGATAAGAAACGTTGTCGTGAAGAGAAGGCCGCTGAAAAAGCTAAGAAGGATAAAGGAAAAGAAGAAGATGGTGGCATGGTGGGGTTGCAGGCATTAATTGCAAGCAATGCCAGCAGACACAGGGATGTTTTTGGAAGTATTGCTGCCAAATACGAAGCCGAAGAAAAAGAAAGGAAAAAAAAGAGACGGAAAACCAAAAGGGTATAAGCATGTACTATTTTATTTTGAATTTTATAATGTTTTATAATGTTTTATAATGTTTTATAGTGGTTTTTCTTGGAAAAAAGGATTTCAACTTTCACAGAGAAATGAGCGGCAGACTAGTCTTTTCTCTTTTAGAAAGTAAGCAAGCTTCTTATTTGGGACCTTTCACAAGCAGTAATTAGGCTGATATATATTATAAATCAGAATTTATGATAATTCATAGAAATCTTATTTGGTTCTGAGCCATTTCGTTTTATATGTTGACAAAGTTGCAAGAGTCGGGATATGAGATACGAGAGTGAAGAGTGGAGCCAGGAGACGTTATAAGCGCGCCGACAAACTTCACCCCCCTTCGTCTCTGTTATCTGCCATCTCTCTTCTTCCTTCCGCCACTGTACCCGATCACCCCTCTAATTAGTCCAAACCCCATTACCGATGAACTGTGCAGTTGAAGCCAACGAAGACGATCACCATCACCATCATCATGGCCACGACCATGGCGACGGCGACGGCGATGGCGACGACCACCACCACCACCACACCCACCCACACGGCGACCCGCCGCTTCCGACGTCGGTTGCCCAGTCCCTCGTTGCCGTCGTCGACACCGCCCGCCTCGAGGCGTTCAACCTGCGCAACCCGCCCGCCGACCTCCCGCTGCTCTTCCCCACCGTCGCCGCCCGCCGCGACCCTCCCGCCACCGTCGTTTACTCCCACTACGGGCCCGAACTCCTCCTCAAAATCCCCCTCACCGCCCCCGTCAAGCTCTTCTCCATCCTCATCCGCTCCCCTCCAACCACCACAGACATCCCGGCAGATTCCCCACGCACCATCAAACTTTACCGCAATAACCCGCACCTCTGCCTCGACAACGTCGCTGCCGCCCGCCCCACCTACCAGTGCGAGCATCTCCCCGCCGACGCCGCCGACACTGTCGCCGGCCGCTGGGTGGAACACCACCTCCCGCGCCGCAAGTTTGCCGGCACGACCTCGCTCGTCGTCCTGCTCCCTGACTCGTGGGCGGGCTCCGGCTCAGACCCCACACTCCCACCCCTTGCCCTCGCCGGCATCGAGCTCCGCGGTGAGGCCTCTGCCCTCCGCTCCGCCCAGCCCGCCGCCGTACTCTACGAGGCAGCCCCACGCCGCGAAGACCACCCGCTCGCCGGCAAAAACGAGACCGCAAACTCCCACATTGTATAATACCGGGTTAATCTTTGTTGATTTCCGCTCTCTGCTCTCGGCTCCCTGCTCTCCCTATACTATATATAACTCGTATAATAATAAAAAATACAATAAAAAATACAATAAAATAAAATGCAAAATGCAGCATTAAAATTCGCTCACCGATTGCCCCATCAAATTAACTTCTGTCTTCCAATCTTTCACAATCAAACCACTTCTTCCTTTCTCAGGATAAAGTTAACACCCCCTATATATATATATTTACCACTCTCTCTACTTTTTACTTGATCTTCTAGATATAGATATACATATAGATATAGATATAGATATATATACATAGGCCATACCTACTTTCAATAATACATGCCTGTGGACTGTCCCCCTTCTAACATGAATCAAAGCTCCATCACAAATAACATGCTCAACAACAACATCAGCAACAACAATAGCTCCCCTCCCCGACCCGTCACTTCTTCTGCCACACTCTCAAATCCCCAGCCACCAAACACCGCAGCCATTTCCGAATTTTCAGATTCTATAAATTCTCCCCAAATAGTCGATTCTTGCATCTCCTATTCCTCTTCAACACTCGATAATCCTTCTTTGACTTCATCCATGAATACTTCTAATTCTAGAAAGAGACAACAATCAACAACTTCGTTAAATAATCACGATATTGATAACAACAATAATGAGAATCTTCCACATTCGGCGTTATCCTCATGCTCAATAGTTCCAGTCCCTTTAACATTGACTAATCCAACTTTTATTGATTTCTCACATCCAAATAAAAAACGTCATATAGATTTGGAAAATACCATCATACACACCTCAAATATAATATCCTTGGATCCTTCCTCTCATTCAAATTTAAATTTATCAAGTATACACCCTCCTTATTCAATCTTCTCTGATGATGACTCAAATCAACCCTTACCTTCCCCAAGTGCATCTCCAATACATACCTCAAACCATAACCCTCCTACCACTACTTCAACTCCACCACAAGAGCAACAACAAATTCAGCCTATTCAGATAAATCCCCAATTATCTAGTCTAATGGAAGATTCCTCTGATACGTCTGAAAAGTTCTCATTATTAACATCTCTCGTAGCAAATTTACATAATGCATCTCCAGAGGTAAATACTTTACTCTTTCAATTATTACAAAAAACTGACAGACGTACTCTATCTGCCCTACATTCCTTACTTTCCAATGTATTGAAAAAAGACTTAATCTCTACTTTTCCAACGGAAATTAGTTATAAAATCCTTCAAAATTTTGATCATGTCAATCTATTACATTGTCAAAAAGTTTCCAAAAAATGGGCAAGTTTAATCAGTCATCATCCTGAACTTTGGAAAAATTTAATTTTCAAAGAAAATTTAATTACTTCAGAACAGGAATATCAAGATGATGTTAGCGCACTTCGAATGCATAATCCAAATTATCCATCTGAAAAAATTCCTCAATTGATTTATAAACGACGTCATATAATTCAGAAAAGATGGATGAATTTAAATTATAAACCTAAAAAATACATTCTTTCTGGTGATTCCTTAAATGTTATAACTTGCTTACAATTCGATAAGGATAAAATAGCTGCAGGTTCAAATGCTAATCAAATTTTAATCTATGATACCGAAAAGGGTAAGCCTTTGAAAACTTTACAGGGTCATACAGGTGGTGTCTGGGCAATGAAATTTTATAAAAATACTTTAGCTTCAGGTTCAACTGATAGAACCGTTAGAATCTGGAATATTGAAAAGGGTATTTGTACTCATATTTTTAGAGGCCACACTTCAACTGTCAGATGTTTAGAAATTATCGAACCTCAACAAATCGGAACTGATGATGAGGGTAACCCCATTATTTATCCTGAATTTCCTTTATTAATTACTGGTTCGCGTGATGCTACCCTATATGTTTGGAAATTACCAACAGATGATAATGAACCCACTCAGAAATCTCCTGAATTCCCAATAGATTTAGATGCTTCAAATAATCCAAATTTTGTTACAGTCTTAAAGGGACATTCTGCATCTGTTCGTGCAGTTACAGGTCATGCAAATATCCTGATCAGTGGTAGTTATGATTCTACTGCTAGAGTTTGGGATTTAAGAACTGGTGAATGTAAGTGGGTTTTGGCGGGTCATACAGATCGTATCTATAGTTGTGTCTACGATGTTAAGAGAAATCAATGTTATACAGGTAGTGTCGATAATACTGTTAGAATTTGGGATTTAAATACAGGTGAAACAGTTGCAATACTTGAAGGTCATCAAATACTAGTTGGTTTAATTACTTCCTCTGAAAATGTCTTGGTTTCAGCAGCTGCTGATTCAACCGTCAGATTATGGGATCCTGATACTGGACAAGCAAGGAAAGTCTTTCGTGGTCATTCATCCGCAATTACATGTGTTGACAATGATGATTATAAAGTCATATCCGGTAGTCAGGGCATGTTGAAACTGTGGGATGCTAAAACGGGCTTGTTTATTCGTGATTTAGCCACAGATGTTGATGGCCCCGTTTGGCAAGTCGCCTTTGACTATCGTCGTTGTGTCGCTGCTGTGCAGCGTAATGATACAACCTTTATTGAAGTTACAGATTTTTGTCCTCATGATGATGATCCATGGATGTATACTTTATCTTAGTAATATTGTGTATTTCTTATAAAACAGGTTTAAAATTAATTTTAAATTTTAACTTTTAACATTTAACATAGTAAAATCTAAAATCTAAAACCGGGCGCGGTAAAATTTTTTCAAATTACTGTTCACATTTTGTTGAGATTTTTTTTCCCTGTACATATTTTTTTTAAGTTGATAAACCGATTCGTCTCGATACGATAGATGTCTCATGTTTCATCTTCTTTCATCTATATACATATATATATATATATATAACAAAGGTCATAAATAGGCTGACTAGAAAATAGATAGAATATACACATATCCAAGCATGACGAAGCAAAAGTCTAAACCGGGATTGATCCAAAGAGATCTGGACAATAAAGTCTACAACCATATTCTTCAATTACTTGATGATAAAACGGATACTCTAAAATCATTGACACTTGCTCAATCACAACAACAAAAGAGTTTAAATGAGAACGATCAAGATGATGATCCTGATTTAGCAACTGCCCTTGAAGATGCGATTTCTAACGATATTGGAGATGAGATGACTCAAGAGAGAGGACAACAATCTTCGACGCTTAATAACGAAGGAGGGATATTTACAATGGCATTGGCTAAAGATTTGCATTTTGATGAAATATTACAATTCATCCGACTTAAGGACAAGAGTTTGAGTAGGATGAAGATGGATATATTACGCAAGAGTATCGAGCGTACGTGGACGGAAATTAAAAATGAAGAAGCAGAGGAGATATCTACTTTAGGTCTTGATTTCAAAGTTGATGATGATGATATTAAAGACAATTATGCCAATGGGGAGGAAGATCCAGATGCGGCACTTATGGAAGTGAAGGATTTAAATTTGGCAAATAAAAATATAGTCAATTTGTGGAAACAGCATGAGGACAGAGAGAACAACGAACAGAAAACTGGCGATTTGAGTGTTATGGAAACTCCTGCATCTGAAAAAAATATGAATTCAACATCCACCTCTAATTCGAAAAAACGGAAAAACAAAGATAAAGATGCATCATCATCTTCCTCGCATAAAAAGAGGGTCAAAGTTGATAGATCACCTCCAAAGCTGTCATTGAAGTCTCTGGGTGGATTGGAGGATGTTTTCACAGAATTGATGGAAGTTGTAGGTATGCCTGTTTTACATCCAGAAATTTATTTTTCAACCGGAATCCAACCACCAAGGGGGGTTTTATTACATGGTCCTCCAGGTTGTGGTAAGACAACCATTGCAAATTCCCTTGCCGGTGATTTAGGTGTCTCATTTATTAATATTAGTGCACCAAGTGTCGTCAGTGGTATGTCTGGTGAAAGTGAAAAGAAAGTACGTGAATTATTCGATGAAGCTAAGGGTCTTGCACCATGTATTATATTCATTGATGAAATTGATGCAATTACTCCAAAACGTGATGGTGGAGCACAGAGAGAAATGGAGAGAAGAATTGTTGCACAATTGTTAACATGTATGGATGAATTGACATTAGAGAATACGGGTGGTAAACCGGTCATTGTCATTGGTGCAACCAATCGTCCAGATAGTTTAGATGCAGCATTGAGACGTGCGGGTAGATTCGATAGGGAAATCAGTATTAACGTTCCAAGTGAGCCTGCCAGATTGGCAATTTTGGAAAGAATGACAGAAACTCTTAAAATTTCAGGTGACTTGGGATTGAAAGAATTGGCTAAATTGACACCCGGATTTGTCGGTGCAGATCTAAAAGCTTTGGTCACATCTGCAGGTGTGGCAGCTATTAAGAGGATATTCAGTACTTTATCAGATGAAAGTGGAAGCTTGCCAGGAGATTTAGAGAACAGTAAAATTGAAGAAATCCCCTCAAATTTGAATGACAAAATGGATGTTGATGATTTGAATGATGAGTTTGTAACCCCATTAACCACGCCATTAACTCCTTCAAATCCAAACTCTTTATTAAGAGACGAAGTTGGATCACCAAATATTAACCAAAACAATGATACTAAAGAATCATCAACAATCCAAAAATTTTTAGAAAAACATCCTGATCCTCTAACAGAGAAACAATTAGAGCCACTGTCTATCACAAAGGAGGATTTCTTAACTGCATTACCAACAATTCAACCAACTGCTAAGCGTGAGGGTTTTGCTACTGTTCCCGATGTATCATGGGCTAATGTTGGTGCATTGAGTAATATCAGAGTTGAACTTCATATGGCCATTGTTCAACCAATTAAAAGACCCGAAATTTATTTAAGTGTTGGTATTAGTGCCCCAGCAGGTGTTTTAATGTGGGGTCCTCCGGGGTGTGGTAAAACTTTACTTGCCAAGGCTGTTGCCAACGAATCAAAGGCCAATTTCATATCCGTGAAAGGTCCCGAATTGTTAAATAAATATGTTGGTGAAAGTGAACGTGCTGTTCGTCAAGTTTTCTCCAGAGCTCGTGCCAGTGTGCCATGTATTATCTTTTTTGATGAACTAGATGCATTGGTTCCAAGAAGAGATAGCAGTTTAAGTGAAAGTAGTTCACGTGTGGTCAATACCTTATTAACAGAATTGGATGGTCTTAATAACAGAAGGGGTATTTTCGTCATTGGGGCAACTAATAGACCTGATATGATTGATCCAGCAATGTTAAGACCTGGTAGATTGGATAAAACGTTATTTATTGAATTGCCAAATGCTGCGGAAAGGTTGGATATTTTGAAAACTTTGATCAAATCCAATGGTACACCAATCTCTAACGATGTTGATCTGAACAGTATTGCACATGATGAAAGGTGTAGGAATTTCAGTGGTGCCGATTTATCATCGTTGGTGAGAGAGGCCAGTGTCATTGCATTAAAGAGGAAGATCTTTGTCGGAATAAAGAATTTGGATGAAACTGTAGTTGATGAGGATCATAATGAAATCTTGAACGTTCAGGTTACATCTGATGATTTTAATCAAGCTTTGGATACTACAAAACCATCAGTTAGTGATAGAGATCGTATGAAGTACGAGAAATTAAATAAAAGACTGGGATGGGATAAAACCAAGGACACTGCAGGTTCTAATCAGGATGCTGCAGATATATAGAAAAAGGTAATTTTTATCATGCCTATTTATGTATGTACAAAAATCTGTTAAATAGAATTCAATTTTTTTTTTAATTTTCACAAAACTTTTCTATTTATCTATAGATTGAATGGAGGTGGAGGCATATTGGTATAATTTGAATTGTACAAATAATCGGATGATGAGATACCCTTAAACTTAAGAGACTCCATATCAACCAAGTCCTCGTTCAATTCTTTGATACTGTTAACACCTAATAATTGCATATCTCTAAGCATTTCATTTTTTAATAATTGCATTGCTCTTTCAACACCTGGTTGACCGTAACTTGCCATGGCATAAAGAAATGGTCTACCCAAACCGACAGCATCTGCTCCAAGACATAACGCTTTGATAATATCTGAACCACGACGAATACCACCATCGATAAACAATTTAAAATCCTTATCTTGATAACCATTTTCACGTAATAATTTACGAGATTGGGCCAATATTTCAATTGGAGGCATTGCGAAATCCAATTGACGACCACCATGGTTGGAGAGTAAACATCCTGCCAATCCTAGCTGAGCAGCTTTCAAAACATCTTCCTTTCGTAAAACACCTTTTAAAACAATAGGTAATTTTGTTGATTTATTCAATTTATCCATATCATCCCATGTGAGGTTTAAATAAGAGACAGTTGAAGATGCAAAAACTGATAAACCATCATTAACTGATGGATCTAAAGAAGCTCTGATTTTAGAATCCTTTTCTCGGTTTCCTAAACAGGGTAAATCGACATTAATAAATAGCGCAGAAATATTTGGATATTTGTCTTCCAGATTTTTAAATAAATTTGGGGCATCAGCCAATTGTTCCTTATTATAGAAATGAATTTGATGGAAATTAATTTGATCCGGTTTTGCCTCTTTCATAAATGAATCAAGGGGAAAAGATAGTTGGATTGGAATCAAGTAGGGAACTTTATGGTTACCGCAGGAACGTATTAAATTTTTTTCAGCATCTGGGTGTGCCATAGGTGCACCCGCAAATGCAGTACAATAAAATGGAGCGTCAAAGTTGTGGCCAAATAGATCATCAATTTCAGTAGTAGCCTTAGTAACATCGACTAAACATTTTGGCCTAAAGAAAATTCTACCAAATGCATAATGGTTTTCCCTCAAACTGAATTCATCATCGGAGCCTGTTGAATAGTAACCCCATGTACCTTTGGGTAAAACCTGTTTGGCAACATACTCAAAATCGGAGATATTGAATATCTGAGAAAGTGCGGGTTTATTTTTAATTCTTTCTTGTCTTTCGTTTTCTTCACGTTCTTCACGTTCTTCAGCAGTTTCTTCTTCAGAGTCGTCGTCATCGTCGTCGTCATCTTCGATAACAATAATCCTTCTCTTTGATTTTTTATTTGAATCATTTTGAATTGAGTTTTCAGTTAAGAATGTTAAGATAGTTAGTGATAGACCAATTGAAATGTATGGGACATAACTAGTGGAATTCAGAGTTGTTTTCGAAGTTGTAAAATTTCTTGAAGAGTTTATCTGTCTCAACAAATTTCTATGTTTTAAAAGTTTCAAGTATTTAAGTCTTTTAAATGTGTTACCAAACATGATTGAGATTATTATTAGTTATATTTTAAAATTTTTTATTAAAAAATAAAGCCTATATATATATATATATATATATAAAGGAAGAGAGATTGTAGTCAGAAGCTAGGTGAAGAGAAATGAGGTGAACTTATAGTCATATCCAGTGGAAAGTGGAATCAGAGGTATAAGTAAATTCCGATTGCAATACCTCGATTGGGAAACTCGCGATAAGCAAAGAAGCCCCATTGGGTGATAATTCCGACCGGGTCACGTGAGGCGGCCGTTTAGAAACCTCCGGATATTGTTGAACAGGCTAGAGGAAAAGAAGACGTGGTCGATGCTGCAATACAGTGTTAGTATCTAGTATAAAAGAGGATAAACAAAATGCGGTGAGATAGTTACACTATTAAGAAAAAAACAAGACAATTTAAAGAAAAGAAAACAACAAGCATCCAAAAGAGACCGTACACACAGCGCATGTGTGATACATCAGAGCCGTTGACGTATCGCCATATGATGTCTATCTTTTCGTTCATCGATGTGGTGACAACGGATAACACTGTGGTGCCAAGTTCCACGGCACCTAAAAACAACAGACAAAGGAAGAGAGTTAGTAGAGAAGACAGAAGAACAGAACAGACGCGTGCACCGTAACCCGTAGCGGGGGGCCTCTAATTACTCCTACTTACTGTACTGACTTACTAACTTCTACTCTCTACGCGTCCCGCGTCCCGCAGAGAGCGCAGAGCATTCACATACCACGTCCTGCAACTAGTTGACCCGGTCCTCTACATCGCTGGCAAAAGGGGTGTCTCCAAAGTAATGGAAATTTGCAGGACAATACTGAGGTACTATATTTACGAGGTAGCAAAGCAAACAACATGTCCGGAACTGAGACCCCACTCTCCTCTGTTGAAGAATTCAGGCAGAGCAATAACAACAAAACAAACAACACGAACTTAAATGAAGATCCAATGCAAACATTGAGAACACCAACTTCGGTCATAACACCAGTGTCTGGGGAGTTATTGTCCTCGCAGGGAACAGAGAGTTCCCTTGGAACTACCAGCAACAATAGTCCGTCGCAAACTATTCCAAATTCACTTAATAGTTATAGCAATGGCAGTATCAACCGCGTCATTCCCGCATCCATTGAAACAGGAAATGATGCTGAATCCAATCGTAAAGTGGACATCAACCAAATTGATGCAGAGGTGAGTAAAATTCTTGATGATTTGGAACACTATGAAAATAGTTTTATGGAAGCAGATAGTCAGAACAACAAAGAAATAACAAACATTATAAGCAGCCTAAAATCTTCGGTTTTGAGATTAAACCTCAAAAATACCCTTGTCAAAAATCAACTTTTGGAAGTTAAAGACGATTATACAATGGAACGCTGTATCTTATTAAATAAAATCGAAAATTTGGAAAAAACATTGCGAATAATTCAAGATGAAAATAATGCTGTTAATTCTAGAAATTTAAAATTGATCAAATATATTCGAACATTGAAAAATGAAAAAATCAAATCTTATATTGCCGAAAATAAGCGATTGAGAGAAATCATCGGTAGATTGGAGAATGGCAATCCAACCAGCAGCATAAATGCAATAAGAATAAATCATCCCCAACGATATAATTCCATACCTTCTCCTTTGAATACTGCCAGTAGTATAATGCCGCAATATTCCAGCAATCAATATAATTCCTTACAGGATGATGAGTCAGATCCAAATCGGATCAGACAACAGCTTCAATCTCCGACCAATTTTAATATGCTCGATACCTTGGGTCGTTTGGCAACCGAATATTTGCACAACGAATATCCCGATGAAGACAAGGTCGAACAGGCCTGAGTATTTTTTAGGAACGCGTAGATAATATATATAGTTACTCTATTCTCTTGTGTGTATAATGTTAATTTACGAATTGAAAAATGACAATGAAAATTGAAAGACGGAAAACACGAAAACACGAAAACACAAAACCCCCCGGATTCATGTTAGCGTCGACCGGCGCAGTACCCATTTTGTCGTTTGTCGTTTGTCGTTCGTCAACCGAGCGCTCTGTTTGCTAAATTTCTATTAAACAGGTGATTAATATAATTAGAAACGTGGCACATGGATAACAAATAGAAAGCCATGCTTTTTTCCACAGAGTAACAGCCTTCACCATAAACAACACATAATGTCTTCATTACTTGAAAAATCGTTGGATGACATTATTGGGTCCGATTCCGGTTCCGGTTCCAGATCAGGACGTCCAAACAGAAACAGAGTATGCATGATATCCAGGAACAACTTATATACGATAACTAACTATTACTAACACCAATCTCATTTATATTATTATTCTGAATATAGAGAAACTTTAATAACAGGGCTAGAGGTAGAAATTCTAGAGTCTCTAAACCAGGACGTGTAGGTGGATTTAAAAACCATACATTTGATGATTTACCCCCAACGAATGGCAAACCAACAGAGATAAAAATATCAAATTTACATCCTGAGTTAACAACAGAGGACTTGACAAAGTTGATGGAAACCATTGGTCCAACTAAAAAGGTTGAAATCAAATATAATACACATGGTAAATCCATTGGAATCGCATTTGTTGAATTTGAATATGGTAAAGATGCCACTACTGCCATCCATAAATTTGATGGCAGATTAGCAGCCGGCCAAACCATTAGAGTTACAAGTACTGTTCCATTAAGCGCAAGATTAGGTAAACCAGTTAAATCTGCTGTTAGCAAAAGAAAACACGCTCCTCAACCAAAGAGAAAAAGTAGAACTTTGGAAGATTTAGATAATGAACTTTCAAGTTATATGAATGGTGCTGTTGATCCTGAAAATAGAGAAGTAGAGGCAGATGCAGCTGCGGCTACAACTGAAACTTCAATTGCAGATGATGCAACTTTTACAACGGAACCATTGGAGACCGCCTTTGCTGAAACGGGTGCTACTGGTGCTGCTAATGAAGCAATAGAACAATAGTTCAATATTTAAAATGTAACACTAATAATATGTCCTTTCTTTTGTATTTTAATATTTTTCATTTATAAATATCAACATAATTTTTTACAAATATAATTTGATTGTCACGTGGCTTAAAGAGATAGAATATCCATGTGAAAATTGAATATAACGAGTTTTGCAAATCAAAGAAGTTGCTCTTTTAAAATATTATTTATTAATACTGTGAAAAGGGAGTTATATAACCATCTATATTATTACAACTACTTTTATTTAGTCATATTCAATAGAATAGCAAGGCCCTTAAACAACGATGGTTTTAGATAAGTCAAAACATTTTCCTAAAAGATTTTCCTCCCGAGCTTCTAATTTTACCTCAAATTCTTTAGGTCATAAACTTTGTGCTGCCCTATCTTCCAGATAATCAATGTAATCAAAAGTTGGAGTTTGACGTGGATCTCCATTAACCTAGAATAATAAACGTGTACTAGTTAAAATTGAATATAAAATATGACTTGACAAGTTAACGGCTGTACATGCTCTTGATCCTCCACCGAATGGAAAATGATATGGAGGTTTATTAACAAAATCGTTGTTCATAAATCTGACAGGGTCAAATTCATCTGTGGAAGAACCAAAATGGTCAACATCGTGATTGATAGCTTTTGCATTAAGGATAACAGTAACACCTTCTGGAATTTTGGTACCATACCATGTAAAACTCTTTATCGTTTTTCTTGCAGGAATCATTGAAATAACCGCATACATTCTTAAAAGTTCACAAATAAAAGAAATGGCAATTTATGGTTTTTTCTTCCCACAAAACGCTTTGATAAGCCGTTTCAACGTCACCAGAAATATCAATCAAAACATTGTAATTTTTTTCTTGCCATTCTTTACCTTTTGAAAACATCAATTGTAGGAAAACTAAACTTGAGGTTGATCTTATGGTTTCAAAACTACCCGATACCAAACCCACACAAATACTTTTAATGTAATCAATATTTAATCTTCCAATACCATCACAATTAGCAAAATCTCCAACAATACTTTTACGTGAATTTTTCTGAGATATAGCTTCCTCTATTAATTTGGTTAACCAAATATTCCTAGTGTTAGTTTCCTGCGATGCTTGTTCTCTTCTTTCATTTTCGGGTAACAATCTATAAAAAGGAACAAAATCTTGCATATTGTTTTTTGTTAAACGGAATGATAAAATTTTTTCAACAATTTTTAAAGTATCATCAAAAAAAGCTATGTTAATATCATCAAATCTAGTTGCACAACTCAAAATAGTGGTAAACTTTAAGGCCTATGTTTGTGTATATTTGTAAGGGCAAAGATATCCCTTTTTCTTATGAATCTGTATATAAATCTCTTAACAATGAATAACATCCTAAATTGATTAGACCTGTTTTTTCTCTAATTGCTGGAGTTGCCATATATCTTTGCACATTTAATCTCCTTTTTCACATGTTTCATTCCATGGAGATGTACCAATAGTTAAACCTTGTAAAGTAGATACCAATTGTTGACAAGTATAAAATAATGGTCTATCAATTACAGCAGTTTGATGTTTGATAAACCATTTATATGCTTATTCTTAGGAATTGCTAAAAATGATTCTGTGTGTACCAAATAAACATTGAAATACAGAAGTTTTATATTTAAAAGCCAAGTTTTGTTAATTTGTTGGGTGATCATCACCTATTTTTTTTAAAATACCATATATCAATGAGTTACCTTGGACTTCAAGATATCCCCGGATTTTTGGCTAAGTTGAGCTGGTTCAAATGTAAATTTATGTAACCAGAAACTAAATCCAAGAACGGCCAACAAAGTAACCAAAAATATTAACTGAAATAAAAGGGTATTACCAATATAATTTGTCAGTAGTTCTGTTGTTGCAATCTTTTGTGCTTTTTTGGCGGTTTGTTTTGCATAACATAAAACCTGAAAGAGAAGCAATATTCGGTATAAAAGGTGGCGAGATATTGTATCTTTAAGTATTTAAACAGTGTACTCACCTTTTACTTGACAGTTTTTTCATCCTTTGTTAGAGAGTGTACAGGTTTTAGGAAATTTTACAACATGTCCAAACGTATCTGCGATGTGCACCGTAAGAGCGTTGCTTATAGAGTGAACAATAATAGCTCTCTGTATGCTTCTCCGACCGGTGAACGGGACACGGATAATCGGAGCAAAATGAGGGTGCTACACAACTATCACCTATTTCTAAGATAAAAAAAGTTAATAGAATGGTTCATAGAGATTATAATAATAAATTAATTCCTGGCTTGGGGCTTCTAGAAAGCAGGATTTACCTGTGGACAACATATGGTTTGTGCTGTATTGAATGTAGTGTGTATATAAGAAAGTACGATTACTCGATTTGGAAACAGATTAGCACACATTTGTACACCCGAGATGGTCGAACGAGCTTAATTTGAACTAGAGTTAAGAGTTATAGAAGAGGCCAGGAAGAACGCAGCAGACAATTCTGCGGATGAAGAGGAAGATAAAGAGACCATTGGGAGTTTACAGGAAAGTTTGACTAAAAGTGCAGATACCAACACCGAAAATCTGGGATTATCCAAGTTTTCACAGATGGACACATTTTTCATTTCCGCAGAAGTTGAAATACTCAAAAAAAGTATACATAGACTTAAATCTACAAAATGCTATAGATGTCGTATAAAGAGAATCCCATGTTCTTGCTAATTTCCAACATGTAAAAATTGTCATAAAGCTAATGTGAAATGCAATTGTTGGA
Source organism: Pichia thaimueangensis (assembly GCA_030569635.1). Classification (NCBI taxonomy): domain Eukaryota; kingdom Fungi; phylum Ascomycota; class Pichiomycetes; order Pichiales; family Pichiaceae; genus Pichia; species Pichia thaimueangensis. The sequence continues at coordinate 91,860 of JAJMLM010000197.1, read as the reverse complement.
TTAAAAGGCTGAAAAAAACCGATAACCAAAAGTCTTCCCTTTCTTCTTAAAGGTAGAGTTGGTCAATTGGAAATCAAACTTGAAAATTTAAAAAAAACATCATGTTATTAATGGCTGTGAATAACAATCTTATTCCATTGCAAAATTTAGCTCTACTTCTTGTTGAACAATTTTGAAAATTTCGAGAATGATAATATATTAACTTCATTTTCGTCTTTTTATTTCAAATCAACCACCTTGCCTGCTCTGTTTCATATAATGATTAATCACATTAAAAGAGCAAAGTATGAATTTTTTTCTTGAAAAACCTTATTCAGTTGAGGTGAAGACTATCCCTAAAGATGGGATGAATATTATGAGGCCAAATTATATGGATTATCACTTGCCACAATATCCAATAATCTCTAAACCAGTATTGAAAAATATTAGAGAGAGAGTCTTGAATGATCCTGATAAGGCATATTTCTTTGATAAAGCCGTTATATCAATTACCGTGGCAATTTTTGCAGCATTGATTACTAACAAAAGTGAAAACTGTGCACTCTCTTTATCGGGTGCTGTTTTTGCTACTGCCATGACTCAATTTTTGGAAACCTCTTGGGAAGTAAAGATGGAACAACTAGAAATTGCTTTAGTGATTGCCCATTATACATTTGCAAACCCATATGCTGCTGAAGTATAGCATACTTTAAGGCTGCAGTAAGATTATGTATAGATATGGGTTACATAAGGAGGTTTAAGCTGAAGTTATTACTGTTATAGATGCTGATAATAGAAGACTGCTTATGATTTTTAGTGGTATGTTAAGGCACTTGCTTGCTTTATTAAGAATGAAATTTCCAATTCCTCAAGAGTTAATTTCAGTTCAATATCCTACCATTATTAATGATTTATTTATCAAAATACTGGAATCAATTATTCTGATCCACAAACAAAGTCTGCGGCAATTTATTTTTATTCAATTAGATTGTGTAAAGCCGAGGTTTGTAAGGTCTTATAGCATAACAAAAAATATATGGTACATTAGAGGAGTGGGCAAGTAATATAGAACGGCAAATTGAGCGATGGTGTTTAAAGGCAGAAGAATTAGTCAAAATAAATCAATTAAGTTTTAGATTAATTTGTAAAATATCGCTAAAAGTTAGTTTGACAAGGAAAACACTTATAATACCCGAACTACCTCAAGCTTCTTTTGAGAAGATGGTTAATGCAATATCTATTCATGTGAATGAATATTTAAAAGATGCACAAAATGGATAAGTATCTTATTAATTAATGGGTGTTGCATTTATGGAAGAAGCTGCAATAAATTTATTAGACGTGATGTGGTTTGATTCTGAGTGGATTTTGGATTTTTTCACCATTGAGTTTTTCGATGCAAAATTGAAAGGTCCTATTGAATTGTTAGAAAAATTTAATGAACATTGCCCAGATATTAATGCTTTACAAATGTGTGCTCAGTTAGCAAAGTTGAGGAGTAAGGTAATTGGACAATTGGATAAAACAGAAGAAAGTGACGCCGATTTATATGCAAAAGTTTCATCACAAAAATATTTATTTGACCTTTCCACATTATAATGAGTTAGCATCCAAGTGATGACCATTCTTACCAACAGATAACTTTACCTCACCACTTGACGATATGCCATTACTAGAAGAACATACAGGAACTGATGGGATTTTTGGAAATTATTTATTGACTGACAAATCTAACTGGAAAAACCATTTTACTTATATTGATTTGCAAAATCTACAAAATATGATAAACCAAATAGGTGATTATATTTAAGTAAACTATATATATTCTAGTTAATTATATAAATTTTCTAATATCCAATTCTTGTATTATTAAACCTATAAATACGTTATCAGTAGCTGCATAATGCCAATGAGAAGATATTTGAAAAACTGTTTTCTTTTCCAAAATCATGCTTTCTATTATCTCATTTTCCGAAACATTCCCATAATAACTTTTGAGGTAAAATTTCTTTATAATCGCAAGATTGATAGTTGAAATCGATATGTGATGTAAGGCAATTCAATATAAACATGGTGAATTTTCCTTCGCAGTAGAATATTTTTCAATTGTTTTCAATGAGGCATTTAATATTTTTAAAAAAATGGAATCAAAATATAATTTGCGTTCTGTGCACTTATTTGAAATTAGGGAAGATGCAACAAGCCATAAATTCGGTGAGGTACTGTCACTTAACAGTAAATTTTGTGAAGTGTTTAAAAAGTCAGAACCAGGTGAATTTTTGTACAAAACTTTGAACATTTCCTTTTTTTTAAGGAAAAACCAGTATCATTATTTATAATCCAATTGAAAACTTTGGAATATCAAATAGAGGAAGTCTGCCAATACTTAGCATAACTTGACCTTCTAATTTTATCACTACCTGCAAAATTGTACTTCTCAGTATGTCTTTTGATACCTTTCCAAGCATATTTGACGTATTTTCTAGACTATTAAGTTGTATTTTTTCAGCAACATCGCATGTGAGAAACAATATTTTCCATACTGATTTTCCAATTTCAGGATCAAGTAACTCATATATACTGTACAACAACAAAATTAACAAAGTATCACCATTTTCATTTCCCAACTTGGATTTCATCATTTCTTGAACTTTTTGTTGTAGCATAATTTTGATAACAGCAAAATCTGATCTTTTTCTCACTAATTGTGATAAAATCAATAAAATCAAAACTATGAAGATTTTTTTAGATTCAGGGTAATTATTGACCATTACCATTGAGCTAAAATAAAAAAAGGAGATTCAGAAAGAATTGAATAATCGGGGTATATATTGGAAAGATAGTTTGCTATTAAAAGTCTAGAATAATCACTAGCTATCAATGAGTAATCAAACGGAATTTTTACAGCTGAAACAGATTTGTATTCTCACACCTTTACTTGTTCAATGGAGGAAGTAGTTAATTTAAACATCATTGAACCCATGTAAATCATTGAAGTCAACCAACTTGGTCTAAAGTAATGTAATGCAGAGCCTTTTACCACTACAAAAGTACTATGTTTCACCATTTCATACAATCTACTTCCTTTCCTATCATCATCAATGTATTGATGGCTTCTCTCGTCTATCTTCTTTTTGTATTTCTCAATTTCATTTTTCAAATAAGTAATATTATCATCCAAATTTTTCAAATATTCTCTAGGTACGTTATTTCCTAATCATTCATCGTAATATTCACAATGAACACCCATCAACTTACAATGCTTACAACTAAGGAAGTTAAAATGGCATTTCTTTGTTCTTTTCTTACAAATCGTACATGACGGTAACATTTTGATGTCTTTGTCGCTCTTTTCGACGATTATGAAATAGCAATCGGATTGAAACAATATATCCAAACAGACTGTGTTCCATAGCTTCCTATTTTAAAGAGTATGTAATGATTCACTATGCACTATGCACACTATTGGGAAGGAAGAGCCGTACGATGGAAACGATAGTCGGCAGTGTCGCTTTCTGCGACTCTCCGCGGGAAAATGTCGCGTACGCAGCGATAAGACGAATGGGAAGATTCTTATCTCTCTTTTCTCTTTTCTCTTTCTGACTCCTTTAGTCGTTAACTCATCCCCTCATTCGATAATCATATAGTGGTTATTAAATCTGAGGGTAATCCAATCTATTCCGGGAGATTGCAATTAAATATTTCTTTTTAACTAATATATTTTCGGAAAACATAAGTTTAAGTCACATCACATAGAACTAGTGTCATGACAATACTCCCATTTTCAAAAGAAGCTAATAAGATAATCGATGATTACAAAACCCATGTTAAAAGTGGGTTTACTCCGTTACCCATTCCCATAGTCGAAGCTAAAAATTCTACACTGTGGGACTATGATGGAAATGAATACATTGATTTTTTATCATTTTTTGCTGTTGTCAATATGGGCCATTGCCATCCAAAGATAGTCAAAGCAGCACAAGACGCAATTGGTAAATGCCCCTTGGTTAATACTGCATTTGTCAACCCGAGTTATGCAGAATTGGGTGTTAAAATTAAAGAAATTTTAGGTTATGATAGTATCGTTTGTATGTGTTCAGGTGCAGACGCAACCGATTCGGCTGCTAAAATTGCTAGAAAATGGGGATATTTAAAGAAAGGTATCAATGAAAACGAATGTTTCATTCTTACAGCATCTGCATGTTACCATGGTATGACAATTTCAACTCATTCATTTGCATCTGAAAAACTTGATTTTTTTGGTCCCTTCGTTCCACATGTTGGATCAATATCACCATCAGGTATTGCTGTCGAATATGGTGATATCAAATCATTGGAAGAAGCTTTGAAAAATGATCATACTAAAATTGCTGCATTTATGATTGAACCAATTCAAGGATCTGCTGGTATCATAGATCCACCGAAAGGTTATTTAAAGCAAGCATATGATCTTTGTAAGAAATATAATATTCTTTTTATTGCTGATGAAGTGCAAACTGGTCTAGGTAGAGCAGGCTCATTACTAAGATCATGGGATGATGGTGTTAAACCAGATCTAGTTTGTCTGGGTAAAGCTTTAGCGGGTGGTGTTGCACCTTTATCTGCGGTTTGTGGTAATGCGGATATAATGGATATTCTTGAACATGGTGATGTCGGATCAACGATGGCGGCCAACCCACCAGCAACAGAAGCTGCACTCGCAGCTTTGGACGTGTTGGTAAATGAAGATATTTCTAAGCAATCTAGAGAAAAGGGTGATCTTTTAAAGCAATTACTTCTAAATGAAAACCTGGAGGAAATCATTGCAGTCAGTGGTGCAGGTATGTTACGTGCGGTTGTTCTTAATCCTGAATTTATTGACACTAAATTTAATGGCGCAAGACTTGCAGCTCTATGTGCATTAAATGGTTTGCTTGTGAATAGTGCTGGTGGTGGAAAGAGAGTCCGAATTTGTCCACCACCAACCATCTCAGAAGATGATTTAAGAAAAGGTGTAAAAATCTTTGCAGACTGTGTCCGTAATTTGAAAAGCGTTGTAGGCCCAATTTTGGGTGTTATTTAATGGAACCGCATCGTTCTTGTCAATTGTAAATTCCTATATAAATAAGAGTTTTGTATTTGATGAAGTAATATTTCTAGCAGAATGTCGAAGATGTGTAAGAAATAATTTAAATGAGGAAACACATCGTTGATATTCATTGCCTATGGTCTATCCCCCATGATCAATGCTTACTCTTCAAGTAACGCGCCAAAAATGGACAACAATTGCAGGATGTTTGGTCGGGATACGCCAGCTTACGACAACGGATTATGTTGTTTATAAAAAGTTCCGTCGCAAGAACCAGCAACTATTTCTTTAAGATACTTACCTAACTACCTAGAATTTACACAGAATATGCTGACGAGTGTGGGTATAAAAATGAAGGTTTATTTAATTGTTATGAGGTTTAAATTAGGTTAATCTGATCTTGATCGGATTCACAGATAATCTAACGGTCTACATGTACCCCAGGTCATCGAGTCCTAGATTATATAAATGAAAAAAAATTTCTTCTTTCATAATAGTTATTTTGTTTTATAGGTTTATAGTATTTTATATACTGTTATTCAACAGATAACATAGTAAATTCCAGTAGGCGTATACAGTATGGATACTACATGGAGGACAAACACCTTACAACAATTATATTTTTATGAGGGTTTGGAGACAGTTGTTTTTATTTTTTTTATAAATGTTTATATTTCAAGTTTTAGTCGTGATAAAATTTCCTAACAACAAACGATTTCTTCAATACAACAAAAAAATTACTAATACCTTATTATGGGGCCAAAATTACAACGATTTATAATTAAGAAATGTCTTGTTGATCACTACTAATTTTTTACAAATATTATAAAATACAACACTATTTAAAGCCCTTAACTTCTTTTGCTTTGTAAGGTTCTTCTAAATATTTGATTTGTTTTTCTGAAAGAACCACATCCAAACCAGCTACTGCCTCGTCAACTCTTGCAACACTCGAAAGACCAAGGATTGGGCATCCACCTTTACTTATCACCCAAGCAGTCGCAACTTGTGACATTTTACAATTCAAATCCTTTGCAATCTTTTCAACCCTTTTCAAGATTTCCTCATCCGCAGGAGAAAAATCATTAGTAATATACGCCATTGCCATATCCGATTTCATTCTTTCAGACTCCTTGATTGCAGATAAAGGTCTCGTCAAAACACCTCTTGCAAGAGGAGACCAATGTAATAAACCAACACCGGTTTCTTCACAATATGGAATCATTTCTCTTTCCTCCTCTCTATATAACAAATTATAAAAATTTTGCATGGAGATGAATTGATGCCAACCATTTTTTTCGGCAACAAATTGTAATTGGGCAAATTGTGTTGCCCTCATTGAAGATGCACCAATATATCTTACCATTCCCGAATCAATAACATCGTTCAAAGCTCTCATAGTTTCATGTTTTGGGGTTTCCTTATCAAATCTATGAATTTGTAAAACATCGATATAGGTGCCTAAGCGTTCAGTCGATGCAGTTACGGCATCGAAAATATGTTTCCTAGATAATCCACCTGAATTTATAAACTTCATATTGTTTTGATCAGCATTTGCAAGTCCATCGACAACAAAACCCGGTATTTCTGAATCCACTTTGAAATAACACTTTGATAGGATAACGACAGTATATCTTGGAATATTGTATTTTTTCAAAAATTTACATATTAATTTTTCAGAAACACCATTAGAATACATATCGGCAGTATCAAATGTACGGATACCAACATCGTAACATCTTTTCAAAATTTCCATTATTTGTTCTTCATCTTCTAAAACCCAATTGCCATATTCGGTTTTCTTACCAAAGGTCATACATCCAACGACCAATTGTGAGATTTTGAGACCGGAATCTCCCAAGTTAACGTACTTCATCTTTACTTCCTTAAACGTTCTTGTGTATATACACAAACTAGATGATTATATATATATATATATAAATGTTTAGATGGTCTTCAAAAGTTTGGAATCATGAATACCTTTTTAAAGATAGGATCTAGGATATCTTAATCTAGAAAAAGGAAGGCGGAAAACGTTCATTATCGCCGCTCGCTGCTGGCTGTTTCCCCGGGCGGACGTTTACCGAGCAGTGTCGCATAAAGGTACGATTAACAGAGGGTAGTGATTAGATAACGGTGACGCTGGTATTATTTATGGATTTACAATCTGAACAGGTTGGATGCCCGTTGGTTGCATATTTAAGTCAGAAACATCTATATTTTTAATTCCCTTTGATGAAACATGAGTACAACTTGAAATGAACCCAAAATGTCTCTCTAACAAACAACCTTGTTGAACAAAGAAGAATGTCATCATTTCTTATTGAAACCGTTTATGAAATTGCCGGTAGACAGGCAATTGTCACTGGAGGTGTATCCGGTATTGGACAAATGATTTGCCAAGGTTTTGTAGCTAATGGTGCCGATGTTGCAGTAGTTGATGTATTCCAAGATAGAATTGATGAAAGAATAAAGGTTTGTGAAAAAATGAAGTAGGAAACTGGATCGAAATCTAAAATTTCCTCACTTTGGTATGATATCGATACTGCTGAGTCTAACAAAGCATTAGCTGAGTACATCAAAGTAAATGACGAAAATGTTGATATTTTGATAAACTGTGCAGGTATACAAGGACAAAACAAGGTTACTTTCATACTTGGCGAGCCATTGGGAACAACTTGCAGAGGCTACGAATTCTATTGGCTGAAATTATTTAAAGGATTCATTTGATGTTAATGTGTTTGGTATATATTTTTTGACAGCTGGTTTAGTGCAAAAATCGGGTGAGTCTGCTGCTAGAGGCCATGGAGATTGTAGTGTCATTTACTTTTCATCTCCATGTTCAGCCCATAATGATCAATTTATTCCTGCATATCAATTAACAAAAGTCTCAATTGATCATATGGTTAGAATTATGGCAGCAAAGTTTGCAGACAAGCATATTCCTGTCAATGCCATTTCACCGGGATTATATGCTAGTAGCATGACCCCAATGGCGCCAGATGATCCTACCTCTAACATGAAATTTGTCGATTTAGTACCTGCTAGACGGGCTGGATATGCGGAAGAGATTGTTGCATGTGTCATTTTCTTCTGTTCGAAAGGTGGTGCATAAATGGATGGTATTAATATACGTATGGATGGTGATAGATTACTCACATTGGAAGACCACATTTATAGGGACGAATGAGAATTTATGTATATATATACTTGTGACGTCATATGTTTTTTCATCTCTTATCATATTAATCAAGGAATATAATTATTTTTAGGTTCATGAATAAATAATGATGGGGGAAAAGTAATAGTATATAGAAGTTATAAACATAATAATAAAAAGACGTAAAAGGTACATAATTAAGAAGAAAAAAGAAATGAAAAGAAAAAGAATGAAGAGAAAAAAAGGCAGATAGCTCACAGAGCTAAAAGTTTTATTTATGGTAGAATCAAGATCTTCTTTTTTCCTTTTTGATTCAATGAAATATGCAACTTTCAGGGATATTAATTAGTTAAACAAACAAATAAATAAATAATGGTTGATCAATTAATCGTCATGTTTAATGGGAGGAACCACCTAAGGTAACAGCTGGAGGACAACCTAAGTAACCCTTAATAGAACCGTATAAAGCGAATTGTAATGAGGTAAGGGTACCAACCATGACAAATCTGGTTGGTAAACCAGCAAATGAACCTCTAACACCTAATTGTTTAGCTAATTGGAATAATAAACCGACAGTTGATTGACCTTCAGCTTTCTTAGTCTTGTTAACCTTGGATAATAAAGTATCAGCTGGTTGGGAAACAAAAGCAGCCATACAACCAGCAATGACACCAGCACCTAAGTTAATACCGGTAGTAGCTAAACCAGATAATTGATCCTTTGGAGTTGCAACAATACCATAGATTGCTTCAGCAGCTCTTTCATAAGTTAAGAATTTAGCGATATTATAAGGAATTTGTTTGAATAAGATTGGGGTGAAACCAGCGTAGAAAGAACCGACACCTTCTTCCTTTAAGATTCTTGAGAAACCACCGATTAAACCATTAGCGAAAGTTGGTTGAGAGACTAATCTAATTCTAGTTGCTTCTAAAGGACATAAAGCGATATCAGCAAAGAATTCAGCGATAGCAGCAGAACCGATATAGACAGCATCCTTATAGTTAGATGCGGTTTCATAACCTAAGTTATCAATGAAGATCTTCTTGAATAATTCGTAACCACCGAATTTGAAAGCACCTTGGATGGAATAACCTAAAAGGGTTGGACCTAAACCGGTCAGTAAAGCACCTGCACCTTCTTCAGAGATGATCTTCTTGAAGGAACCAAACATACCGGTGTTATAAACGGTTGGTTCTAATTGAATTCTAGTCTTAACGACATCGATTGGACACATGGAACCATGGGTGATACCACAACCGATAGCACCTGCTAAAGCGAATTTAGCATAGTCAGTGACAGTGAAGTTTGGGATAACTGGAGCAGTGGACATTTTTAGAGTAGAATTCTTTGGTAGTTTAGTTAGGATTACTAGTCTTAAAGAAAGAGGGGGGGGAGGAAGAAGAAGAAGAAGAAAAAGAAGAAGAAATGAATGGAAGAGGTAAGAAAAAAGGGGGAAGGGAAGAAGAGAAAGGAAGGGGAAACGATGGTTTTAGCAAAGTGAAGAAAGGAGCAGCAAGTGGAAGAAGATATCGACGATTAATTGGCGCTGGGGGGTCAGAGAGAAGTTGCGAGAAGTGAAAAATTTAAAACGCGGGTTTTAAATTTTAAACGTTTCTTTTTCGCCGAGATTGGCAATTCTTTACCGAGAGGGATAATAGATAATTATAGTGATCTGTTATTAAGTATTGATGATTAATCATATCGTCATGTGGTCCTCTCTGAGTGGCGGCTGGCGACTAGCCAATGGGCAAACCAATGGTTAAGGATTTAATTGACGGCTCACCAAGTGAGGAGAGAGGGAGATCAGTTTCCAGGTGGCACGCCGGGACCGATCGTGTTGTAGTGTAGTAGATCTGCCCTGACACGTTTTTGACGGCCACAAACTAAGAAAAGAAGAGAGCGCGGCTTCTCATTGGCCAGCAAGCGGAGCGGTCGATCGGCGCAGGGAAGGAACACACCCGTGCACTGCAGACGGGGGACAACAACACGGTGGAGTCGGTGGGAAGATGAAAGGTGAAGAGTAGCTGGGTGCTGAAGGATGGCATGTCGGGAACACTTCACTCTGCTCACTTCAATTAGAATAACCTATAATCACTAACATCACTGAAATCACAATGTCTGCCGTTGCTCTCGAATCTCCTAAAACTACACAACCATCTTCCACAATTATCGATTCAGCTTGGGATACTGCTCTATCCAATGCAATTGTGAAAACTGGTTTAGGTTTCGGTGCAGGTGTTGTTGCTTCCGTACTATTATTCAAGAGAAGATCATTTCCTGTTTGGTTAGGTATTGGCTTTGGTTTAGGTAGATCCTATTCTGAAGCGGATTCCGTGTTCAGACAAGCAGGTGTAAGAAAAGTCGACGCTTGAGTGTTTTGAATTGTTAGTTATTTATTCATCTTTCAATCCTTTTAGACTTGTATTTTCATCATAATTATAACCATCTTTCAATCACCTATCATAATCCTCATCACAAAATGCCGTGTTTCGATAACAAAACATAAATTAAAATAATGCACATCACCATATTTTATAAAAAACGATCTCAGAATAGATTAATAGAAAAAATATATTTTATTATATTGAAAAACTATTTATTTATCTCTTTATTTATTTCTATATACATATGTGTATATTGTTTATACATCAACTTACTATTATTACTATTATAGTTGTGTGAAATGGAGAAATAAGCTCTCTGCGCTTGGTATTCTTCCTCTAAGTCTTCTACAGTAATTACATGCAGGCGACTGATTCCTAATTAAACAATCCCTCTCTAGACACAAAATATAAGAGGTGAAACATGTATCCCCGTTATTTCTTATCAAAATACAAAAAATTACCCTTTTCGTAAAGCAGAGTATCAACGAACACACCTTAACCTTGAAAAGTCCACAATCATTACACGGCTTCCTGAGAAGTCACAAAGTTCACACGAGTCAGCCCCAACCAAGTCAATTTGTACCAAAAATGCAAAAAGTCTGGGGAAAATGCAAGGCGGTGCAGCTGCAAAAACCGTTAAACTCACCGAAGTCACTAGAAGTCATAGCCAAGTCAACCAAAGTAGTTCCCGTCCGCGCTATGCCTTATTTTTTGGTCTGACTCCTTGCAAAATCTTTAGACTCTGGACGCAGCACTTCAGACTTCGTACTAACAAAAAGTCCCGAGTCAGCTACTCCCCTTAAACTTCTCCCTCCTATTCCATTTACACCCCCTATTTCCCCCCTTAATCTCCTAATCTTATCTTTTCAACATGTTTTCCTTATATTTTTATCTTCAACACTTTTAAATGGTCCTCCTTTTCATCTTCTTATTTCTCTCTATCTTGTTTCTTCTTCCTCTTTTTTCTTTAGAAACCCTCATTCTGCCAAACCCTAACCCTCACCCAATTTTAAATTCCCGCATTCTCCCCTCATACAGCCAATAAAAATTCTCGGCCGCAAAATTCCCTAAATGCAGCTACCCGCTAACGCCCACCTTGAAAATATATGAGTAATTTCGCAGACTTACAAAACGCTTTTCAACATGAAATATTACGGCTACACCTTCAAATGATCACATTTGCTTATTTTAAAAGACAGAAATGAAATCTACACCAATAATTTATATAGTAAACCAATTTTAACGGTCTTTTTGTGGTAAAAATTCATTGTTTTATATGTATTTTTGTATTGAAAAATTTACCCCCTATTCGCCCATTTCGGCACTGATTTCCCGCTCAGAGCAACTTTTTTGTCGCAAAACTATCCACTCTAACATCCCATCGTAAATTGTTGACTCATAATTCATGTGTCTCAATATTCACAACTATTATAAATATCAATCAGTTATCCCTCCATTTCTTTCTTTAGCTTGTGTTACTTTTCCTTTTTTTATTAAACTGAAAACATTTCGCCTCCTTCCTTTTTTGCTAACATCCAAACAAACTTAGTATTCATCAAACTCAATCTACACTTAACTGTAACAAAAAAAATGACTAACGATCAACAACAATTTTTTCCAACACATAATGAATTCAGAAGTGATACTTTCACTGTTCCAACCCAAAAAATGTTACAATCCGTTTTAAATTGCTCCCTTGGAGATTCAGTTTACAAGGAAGATCAAGACTGCTTAGATCTTGAATCAAAAGTTGCGAGGCTAACTGGAAAAGAAGCTGCTTTATTCTGTTCCTCCGGTACAATGTCAAATCAAATTGCATTAAGATCCCTTTTATTTCAACCACCTCATAGCATCCTCTGTGATTACAGAGCTCATGTTTATACACATGAAGCCGGTGGTTTGGCAACTTTATCACAAGCTATGGTCACTCCTGTAATCCCAACAAATGGGGATTACTTGACTTTAGATGATATTTTAGACAACTATATTCCTGATGATGGTGATATTCACATGGCCCCAACTAAAGTGATCTCATTAGAAAACACATTACATGGTATAATAACACCATATGATGAAATTCTTAAAATTTCAAATTGGTGTAAGAGAAACCATATAAGTCTTCACTGTGATGGTGCCAGACTTTGGAATGCCGCTGCTGAAACTGGTATTTCCATTTTTGATTACTGTAAATTGTTTGATTCAGTTTCACTTTGTTTATCAAAATCATTAGGTGCACCATTCGGTTCCATAGTTGTTGGGGATAAAAAATTTATTGAAAAATGTAACCATTTCAAAAAGCAGAATGGTGGTGGTATTAGACAGGCTGGTATGTTGGCAAAAATGGCATCAATTGCAATCGATGACAATTTCTCCAAGCTTAGAATTTCTCATGAATATGCTAAAGATTTCGGTAGATTCTGCATTCAGCACAAAATTCCATTAGAATCCCCTGTTGACTCTAGTTTTGTTTTTTTGGATTCTAAAAAAATCAAAATAAATCCTTACGTTTATGAAGAAATTTCCAAGAAATACAACGTTAGAACGATGGGTAATAGAATTGCATTCCATTATCAAAACAATGAAGAATCAATTAATAGATTGAAATTGGCTCTTTTGGAAGCTTACAATGACTCCCTTATTCATCCTTATATTACAAAAGGTGCCTCTAAATTATACAGATCAACATCAACTGGTTCCGATAATACCCTCGTTGATTTAGGTGCTATCGAACACGCTAAGGATTAACTTATACAATCTCCCCCCGAAATTCTTTGCTACGCAAAATTTAAATAAAATATGTTTCATTTCTCTTTTTTTTAATCTTATTTATCTCTTGTATACCAAACTTTTAAAAACATCGCAATCCAAATAAAAAAAAGCAAGAAACAAGCTTTAATTTTCAGTTTCCACCTCTCAATTTTGCTCTGCGCCCTCGCCTTCTGCCCTGAAATTTGAAAATTTACATTTAAATCTGACATTCGACTGCTGATCGCTGATGCCAAAACTCGAAACTCGAAAATTGACGATTGGCGTTTTCAGTTCTTCACCATGTTTGAATTGTATCGACCACCACACTGACATTGCATATAATCACTGCGTTCTAATACCGTCCCCTGGACACGCATACTGATACCCCCTTTACATCATATTAATTAAAATAAAGCTGCCATGCTGGTAATATTTCTATTGGCATGCTGCGGGTTGATATGGCTAGCACATCGTTTCTCATTACTTTTATCGTTGCCCATCGAAACTTCTGTCAAAAGTTTATCTATCCCAGTTCCAAATATTCCATTGATATCCGTTGATAAAGTGACCGACACATCCTTGGTATTTCACTGGGACTACGATTCAAAAACAGATTATAAAGATGAGAACGGGAATACTAAAGATACTAAAGATTTAAATACTTCAGATCCTTCCGGTTCAAGTATAATATCCCACTATATCCTGTATATTAACGGTATTGAAACTTTAACAATTAATGGACAGCAACATAAATGTACATTAGATGATCTGCAACCTGGTACAAATTATCAAATTGATTTGGTTGCATTTAATATGGCGAATTTCAGATCTCGTAGTTCACCTATATATGTTAAAACTTCGGCCAAACCAATTAAGGAATCAAACATGCAAAGTCTTGAGAATCCTGATAATGTTATGAAATGTTTACTGCGTGAACAAGAAAGAGCTTCAATGATTAAAAATGATTCATTCAAAGCATCCATTACAAATAGTAGATCAAGGAGTGGAACGTTGGATGGCCATCAAAATCCACATCAAAATAATAACAATAGTTTAAATCAACAGACATCATCTAATAATAACACTAAAGAGAAACATCCACATTTGATTGATGACATCAATGAACTTAAGTGGTTGCTTGAAAGTGGCTTGGAGGAGGTTCAATCTTTAATGAAATCTTTTAAAGAAACAGAAATGGAATTTGAAGAAGAAGAAATTAATCTAGTGGCGGCTCGAAATGAAGCTAAAGAGAGAAGAAAATACGAGGATAATAATAGAACCAATTTACGGCAGGAAATAAAGTTGTTAGAGGAACAACGTGTTAAAGGTATAAGTCGGATTTCGGCAGACGAAAAAAAAATCAGAGAAAGAATGAAAAAGATTGATAACTATAATAACCAAATTGCAAAATGGCAAGATGAGATTAAACTTATGAAAAAAAAGAAAGATTTATTTGATAACGAACATCCAGAATTTTTGAAAAAACTTCAACAAGATATTGTTACATTAAACCAGCAAACATTTTCCTTACAGACCGAGGTACACGAGGCCGAAGATGATTTGCGAGATGAAATTTCCAAAAGGAAATCATTAGAGAATCAAAAAAATAGGGTTGTTGAATTATTTGAAGAAATCAATAAAAATATTAATGATGTTACTGGATTATTAAGTAAGGAAGGAATGGATAGTTTAAATAAGTTAATCGAACTGAAACCTGAATGGAAAGATGAGCTTTTCAAAGAGATAGTTGAAATCGATGAAAAGGCAGAAGCGGATTGGAAATCTTTACAACAAAAAGAATGGATGAATTTCAATATTATGAAAAATGAAATTGATGAAAAGAATAAAATAGCAATGATCAAATCCAACAGCTCTAGTGCAGTTGCAAATACTATGATCAACAATAGTAACACCAGTTTATCTGCTATTACATCATCTCTTGGTGTAGATAACAATGTAACGACAACAGCAACGAATATGACAAATGTTAACGGCTATGTATACAGCTCAGTACCATCATCGAGTAATGCATCTATAAATGGTTTCAATAATCAAGGAAACTTTAATACGAGTACTATCAGGAATCTAATGCGCCCTAGAATTAATACCAGTGGATCGTTCCATGGGCCTGATTCTTTAACCGAGAAACCACCTATTTCTCAACCAGATTCCACAGCAACAGCAACAACAACATATAATTCGAATAACATTTCAAATATGTGGCCATTAAGTTTCTCTATAGACTCCAACAATGCCAATATGGCAAATAATGGAAATGAATCAATGGATTCACCAACAGTTGACATGTTGTTGCCACAAAATCTGATTGATAGTGAGGAATTTGGAAATTTGTTTGATTCAAAGGCGAAGACTCAGCCGAACACTTCTGGTTCCATTATTTCACAGTCTATGCCTTATCAAATTCAACCCACATTACCCCCAACTACAGCATCAACTCAACTTGGGACTGGTTCTAACGCAGTCTCGCCCAATATTTCACAATTAAATACATTTGATGCGTATCAAAATAATAGTCTCAATGGCTTCGTGTTGAATTCAACACCGCAACATAATAGAGTAACATCTTTGGGTGCTTTAGCTACTGCGAATAGTCAAAATAGCATAATGAATGGATCGACACAAGCAATAAATATGATTGGTTCACCAAATTCTTTGAACGCATATTTATCAAATGATAATGGGCTTTCTTCAAATATGCCGGATTTAAGTCAAGCTGCAACAACATCACCATTTAATTCCAATGCTCCTATGAATTTAAGTCTCAATGGGAGCTCTAATGTTAACAATGGAACAGAACTTCATCAATCCAATGTTTTATTTAGTCATAATCCAATTATACTTGGAGATACAAGCTCACAATATTCCAAAATTTTTGGGTCACTAAATAATGGCAATAATGGAGATACTGGTAAAAATAATTTGGATTTTGGATTTTCTAGAGGTAGGAGTACAAGTTTTGGTTCAAGCATATGGAGTAACGGTAACAATCATAATACTAATTCAGGTAATGGAACATGGGGATCTTCCAAAGGTAAATCTGCTGGGTTTTCATTTTTGGGGGCACCAATTGCAATGACATCTACCAACCAGACAGTATCATCAGCCGGTAACAGTGTCAATAATTCTTTCATAACGACTACATTAGATAATGAAGATGTTGCTAGGGCTGAAAACATGTTATTCAAAAACCTGGATTCATTGTCTCCTGCTAGATATCAAGCAACCCATAATTTAGAAGGCCAGCCTCAGGGTGGTAATAGCCCGTCATTTTTAAAATCTGTTATTGGAAAATTTGGTTCTAGTCCTACGAAGACTGTATCTAATAGAACAATTGAGCCCGATGCCAGTCAAAATGACGCAATTGAAGAATATGATATGGTTGATAACTCAATGGGTAGACACAATCGAACAACCAGCAATGGTGGATTATCGCATCATAAAAATGGAAGTGTAGGGTCTTCCAGATTTTTTAAACTATCAAGGAAAAGTTCAATAGTTTCGAATTCTCAGCATTCCACAATGACAAATAATTCATTATACGTCAACGCCAACCCGCAAGTTACTAATATTATCAATTCAAACGTTGCTATTTCTAGTGAAGATGAAGTTCACAGTAATGGAAGTAGTGGCAATAATGCAAGTAGCAGTGGTGGATTTATGGGTCGTAAGTTAAGTTTTGCATTTAAAAGAGACAAGGAAAAAGACAAGGAAAAAGACAAGGAAAAAGAATAGTTTACTGATGTGTATAATCGTTAAGAAAAAAACAATGATTTAATTATGTATTTTGTGTCATTTAAACGAATTTTTATAGACCTAGCAATGTATCACAATAAAAGAAAAAAAGGTAAGTAGGCGTAGATTATAAAGTAACCTGAAAAATCCTACTCTTTTAAAACATCCCCACCTCCTATCTTCATTTTAAATTTATCCAAGGATGCCAAATTAGTAGTAGCCTTTAATTTCAGTGAGCATTCTTCATCATCCAACATTTCCTCGAACTTTCTTCTTCTATTTTTAAAATCATTTTCCCTTTCCAAAATTTTCAACTCAATCTGATGTTTGTAATCAGTGAATGATTCCGTAGTAACAACCTTTGGGCGATCAACACCGTAGAAATTATTTGGGAATTGGAGTGAGGATTCTGAAGTGTCTACCATCATTAACTGGTAACCAGTATAAAAGAAGTGATTGATTAAAGGATATATATATATATATATATATATTATATTCCAATGGATTACATAAAAAAATGATGAAGGGTTGGAATTATGTAGGAACCCGTACCGCGTGCCCCGTTTTCCAGACTTTTCTAGTTTTCTGGCATTGAATTAATTTTTGATTTGATCCGATTGAATTAAATAAAATCACATGTCCCAATCAAAAAGGATATTTCTTTGTAATTTATAAGGATCTGAATTTTTCAAGATTCTGTTCTTTTCATTTCCCCAAGAGTCCCCAATTAATTTGAAACCAGCTTCTAAATTTTTATCATAAATCTCCTTTACTTCACCCTCCTTTGATTTTCTAACTTCTTCTTGAGCCATCCATTCCATATGTCTCAAATCATCATCCGAAGGTTCATAAATATGCCAAATAACATAATGTGGTAATCCAACGACTTCCAGTCCCATCCTTTTGCACATTTTACCCAATCCCTCAGTTTCCGCATGCCTTTCAAATGAAAATGCCGGGAAATGAGCACCTTTCCTGAAAACGGATGCCTTAGCCAAAATGGAGACACCTCCAATACCGTCCAACTGGATTTCAGTTTGTGGATTCCCATATGGATCTCTAAGATATGCAAGATGTGGTCTCCATGTCGCATATTCGGGATAACCTTCAACAATGACGAAATCTTCAGGTAAACCTTCAGCTAATTGTAATCCACCATCACTTTCTTGCCAAGAATTTAAATCATAAGGCTGTTGACCACCTAGCCAATCCGGTAATGGTCTCCAAACATTGGGCACAATAACATCCTTATCGTGTGACATCAGATCTTCAATGATTGTGGGTGGTATGGTTTCCACATCGACATCTCTCCAATATACCCAAGAATGATGAGGTTTTAAACTAACCGAAGTTAACCAATTTCTAGCCTTGGCCATATTTTTACGTCTAGGACCCTGTGCTTCAAATCCATGTCTATCACTAAAGCCCTGACCAACTGCTTGGCCGAAATCTTTTTCAAAAATTTCAATTTCACCGAATGGCATCAAAGGATCCTTACTTTTCTGTATTTTTGATAGTGAATTGTTTAGCACTTTCAAAGTATCATCTTTTGAATCGGACACTAAAAATGCCAAATCGATTAAATGGTGTGGGTATGTCATGTTGGTCATGTGGCTGAAAAACATTGGTAGATGTTCAGCTGCATCTCTCAAGGGAACTAGGAATAAAACACGTTCATCGTCTTGCCAACCATTTGATGTCGCCCTAACATCTAAGAACAGATCAGTGAACTCAACGTTCATTTTATCCTTGAATTCGGGTCGATAATGTTTCTTTTGTTGTTGTTGTTGATAATAAAGATCTACGTTTGAACTGTTGGAAAGTAATTTGGAGTTATTGGTCGTAGTATATAGAAAATAAGCGCATGTTAAAAATGTCAAAATTATAGACAATATTGATTTTGATTGTAAAAGCGGTTTGAGATTGAAACTGTTGTAAAGATGTAAATAATGAATGTTAGAATTATGATGTTCTAAAATTAAATATCAAACAAAAGAAATAAAAAGTAAAAGTGTTGATTAACTTATATGAAAATACGTACCCCATTGCTTGGGCCTTATTACCTTTAGGAATCATCCTTTTTGGTAAGAATGGATGAGGTCTATTAGGAAAGTACTTTTAGGCAAGCTAGATGAGGTGAGATTTCTATTATTTATATGTTGCATCCTGCAAAGAAGAACCATCAACGAGAAGCCACGCAGCGCTCTGACAACAATCAACAGTCAACAACAAAGAAAAAAGAAAAAAATGACAGCGAGCGCATAGAGTAGATTAGAAAGTTGGGATTAGATGGTAGAGGGTAGAGTAGCTATAGAATTTTAATGGACTTAGATATATATATATATATATATATACAGACCATACTTTATACCTTGACAGATTCCACCTTAAGAGACTTTTTAGGTACTGGTGGTGGGGTCTTGTGATGTCTGAGAGGAGGTTCGCTACGTGCAGACGAGATAGAGGATGAGATAGAGATTGTTCGTGAAGGGGCTATTGAAGACGTTTCGGAGATACTTTTTGGGAGACGTCTTTTTGGTCCCTTTGCCCTAGTCTTGTTTGGATGTGTTAGAGTCTTGGTTCTGTTATCCAGACTGGAATTGTCAATAGTGTGTGATTTTTGTGGAGTAAATGAGGAAGATTGGATGGAGTGATGAAACGATGTAACTGTTCTCGTAGTTGTGGGTTTGTGGTATGTAGAGAAAGTATTGGGGGATGCAAGACCGGGCAAGGGTATTCCTCCTCCGATTGTGCCAATGGAGGAAATGTTTGTCAATTGTAATCGTTTCTGCATTGCTTGTTTGAGGAAATCAGGAGTATTATCCGAGGAGTTGGAGTTGGACTTTTTTGACAATTGAGAAGGTTTAAGTTTCGGTTTTGGCTTTGTAGGTGGTGGAGGTGCCTTCTTATGATTTGTCTGTAATGTAATCTCTAATTTTTTCTCCAATGGAGTTTCGACCGCTTTGATATGACTAAATGAACCAGAACCTATTTTTATATCTGTTCTTTGGGAATGTTTCATTATAGAATCTAAAGTTATTGGTTTAGGTTCATTCTTTTTAGATTGAGGAACCGTGAACGATCCATCTAATAATATAGATTCTACCAACTTTTCATCAATTTTACGTTGTACACGCTGGGGTTGATTTTGTTGCACAATATCACTGTGTTCCTTTCTTGCAATCAGATGTGGTATGCTGATTGTCTCGTCGTTGAGAATTGTAACCTTCTTTTTATCTGTAGATTGGGAGTTGGGATCGTACAAGCCCTTTTTTTTCTTGGGAACAATAGGAGGTACTTTCTTTCTTTCAGGTTGCGTCATTGGCTATATATATATATATGTATATATTTATATATTTGAGTATTGATGGACGTAAGGATGAGGCTAGTTTAGGGATAATAATTAATGGTCAAAGGTGACTGGTTATAGTGTCAATTATTAAAGTGCTTATACTATTAGCGCATATTTTAAGGTGATGTTCGGTATTAATGATTCTAGATCGACTACGTGGAGCGAGAAAAAGAAAAATATTTCGCGAGAAATAAGGAAATTGGATTTGAAGAATCGAAGATTGAAGATTAAGGGGCAGTCGGCACCTGTACGTGTTAGGTTCCGAGTTCCGAAGATGGGGTGTGACTCTCTGTTGAAAGTGAAGAAAACAAGGGAAAACAAGGGAAAAAAAGAATGCTAGATTTGGATCGAATACTAGAGGACGTGTGCTGCTGTCAAGCGATTCCGGAGAATGACGTGCAGGAGATGTGCTTGTTGGGTCAAGAGATTTTAATTGAAGAATCCAATATCCAAATAATTGAAGCACCGGTGATCATCTGCGGAGATATACATGGTCAATTACACGACTTGATTACGTTGTTTAAAATTGGTAAGGAACCACCGGAGAGTAAGTATCTTTTTTTAGGAGATTTTGTGGATAGAGGGTTTTATTCCTTGGAGACATTCCTATTGTTGTTAGTTTACAAATTAAAATATCCTGATCGGATCTATCTAATACGAGGGAATCATGAAAGTAGGCAAATTACCAGTGTTTATGGGTTTTATGAAGAATGTATGAGGAAATATAACAGTGCCAATGTATGGAGGTATTGTTGTGAATTATTTGATTATTTATCGTTAGGTGCATACATCATGAGTAATATTGGAGGTAGGGATGGAGTTTTCTGTGTACATGGAGGGTTAAGTCCAGGATTTGAATGTATGGATGAAATTCGATTGATTGATAGGAAACAGGAGGTACCGCATGATGGAAATATGTGTGATTTGTTATGGTCGGATCCTGAGAAGGATATCCAAGGATGGGCGTTATCACCAAGGGGGGCTGGATTTCTCTTTGGGGAGAATGAAACCAATAAGTTTTTACATGTGAATCGACTGTCGTTGATTGCCAGGGCACATCAGTTGGTTATGGAGGGGTATCGGGAGTTGTTTGACGGAGGGTTAGTTACAGTCTGGTCTGCGCCTAACTACTGTTACCGATGTGGGAACGTTGCTGCGATTCTGAGTCTGGATGAAGGGTTGAATCGAGAGTACACTACATTTGAGACGAGTTTCAACGGGGAGCAAGCCCAGCAGGATGTTGTTGATCAAGCACAAGGCCAGGGGCAGGATGTGCCCAGTAAGAGGCCTGTGACGGATTACTTTCTTTAGAAAATATAATAATGAAGTTGATGTACCTGACAGTTATTGTGTATAGAATGCTAGGAATTTGTATAATTAAAAGGCCCAGGCTTTACAGCGATTAAGTTTAGTGTGTGTATATAATAATAACAATAGTGTATATATATATATGGTGCGGCGCGAGGCGCGAGGCGAAAAGGAGGCGCGCTTTTTTCCTTTTTTTTCCCTTTTTCTCCTTTTTTTCCTTTTTTTCTTTTCTAGTTTTTCTGGTTTTTTCTGGTTTTTGGAGAAAAAACAAATATATTTTCAGAGAAAAAAATTCTCGCTATTGTAATCCTATTGTAATCCTATTCGCGTCGCTTTATACTACCTCAATTGACTCAATGTTTTCTTTAGAATTGAGCTTTTAGCGTGGCTGATTCCTCTACAGATTCAATAATAGGTTTGAGGTTGGATCACTTTCATACGACCAATTGTTTTTAAACTTTCCCCTGAACATTTGTGCCATGTTTCACCTGCTGGGTTCTGGAACGGTGTTTTTGTTGTTGTTGTTGTTGTTGTTGCTGTCATTGAGGTGGTTAATGATCCCGTCTCCCATGTCCCATAAATACTCATGTCTCCCCTCATTGCGTCACTACCCTCTTTCCTTCTCTCCTTCACCCCTTTAATACCCCCCTGATCTGTCTTTCGGGATTCTCCACTTGGTTCTCTTTTTTCCTTTCTCTTTTCTTTATAACCTACATATACACAGAAACAAACACAAAATGACAGACTCAACATCAACATCTACTCAAGATGTTATCACGGCAGTCATCGTAAATGGTATCATTTGTGTTGCTTTCGTTTTGGGGTTTTTCCTTTTACGTACCAAATTCAAAAGAATCTATGAACCAAAATCTTATTGTGATATCCTACCAGAGGATGAAAGACCTGATAAGTTGCCAAGAACTCCAATTAACTGGCTCAGAGTATTGCTCTCAAAAGATCACGCTTTCGTTATTAAATATGCAGGTATTGATGGTTATTTATTCCTTAGATACCTCTTCCTTATTACAACCTTTGGTTTAGGTGGTATGTTCATGTGGATCATCTTATTCCCTGTTAATGCAACTAATGGTAAGGGTAATACAGGTGCTGATCAATTGAGTATTTCTAACGTTGGTTCCGTCGGTAGATATTATGCTCACGTTTTCATGTCTTGGATTTATTATACCGCTATCATGTTTACAGTTTATAGAGAATTACATTTTTATGCAAATTTGAGAAATTTATTATTATCAACTCCTCATTATGCTAAAAAGTTATCTTCAAGAGTCGTCATCTTCCAAACTATTCCTGATCAATATTTAGATGAAATCGAATTCCACAAATTATTCGGTGGTGTTAAAAAAATTTGGGTTGCTAAAGTCGATAAAGAATTGACAAAGAAAGTCAAAGAAAGAACAAAATTAGTTAATACTTTAGAAGGTAATTTAAATAAATTGTTGGCTAAGGCAGTTAAAGTTAAAACAAAGGCTGATAAAAAGGGTAAAGTTATCGAACCTGCAAATGAATTGGTTTGTTATGTTCCTCAAAAGAAAATGCCAACGATTAGAATGAAAAGATTCATTGGTAAAAAAGTCGATTTATTGGAATATTGTAAAGAAAGAATTCCTATTTTAAATAAAGAAATTGAAGAATTACAACAACCTGAGAGAGTTGAACAAGTCAAACCATTAAATTCAATTGCCGTTGAATTTGAGAATCAATATTACGCTCAATTGGCTTATCAAGTTTGTATCCATGATCAACCTTTACATTTCCAACCAAAACATATTGGTGTCGAACCTTCTGAAATTTTTTGGCCAAATATGAGAATGTTCTGGTGGGAACAATTGACTAGATTAGGTGGTGCCGTTGCATTGATTGTTGCATTGATTATCTTTTGGGCTATTCCCGTTGCATTTGTTGGTCTTATTTCAAATTTGACTTATTTGACAGATCAAAGTGCCTTTCATTGGTTAAGATTCATTTATAATTTACCAACAGTTTTATTGGCTCTAATTACTTCCTTATTGCCAACCGTTTTATTGGCACTTTTAATGATGGTATTACCAATTTTCATTAGATCTATGGCCAAATTATCCGGTTGTTTAACAACTCAATCAATTGAATATTTTACTCAAAATGCTTATTTTGCATTCCAAGTTGTTCATACCTTTTTAGTTGTTACAATTGCTTCATCTGTTTCCGCCGTTGCAGCTCAAATTGCAGATGATCCAACATCCGCTTTGACCCTTCTATCAAACAATTTACCTAAATCTTCCAATTTCTTCATCTCTTATATTATCTTACAAGGTTTCTCTGTCTCTGGTGGTGCATTATTTCAAATTGTTGCTTTATTGTTATTTTACGTTTTTAGTTTCTTGTTGGATGGTACTGTTAGAAAGAAGTACAATAGATATATAACGTTATCAGGTTATTCATGGGGTACATTCTATCCTGTTTATTCATGTTTAGCAGTTATTTCAATTGTTTATGCAATTATTTCACCACTTATTTTATTATTTACATTTGCCGCTTTTGCTTTATTATTCATTGCATATCTATACATACTTTGTTATATTCGTGATCCAGGTGTTGATTCAATGGGTAAGAATTATCCAAGGGCTATTTTCCATTTAATGGTTGGTATTTATTTAGGTGAAGTTTGTCTATTGGGATTATTTGCCGTTAGTAAGAGTTGGGGTTGTATTGTCCTTGAGGCATTCTTTATTGGAGTTACCGTTTTATTCCATGTTCAAATGAATATTGCATTTGATAATTTAATAACAGTTTTACCAAATACTTGTATGAGACCATTAGATGGTCAAAGTGAAACATTATCATGGAAGAATCCAAAATTAATTCCAGAAAAAGATCTCAATTATTGGGTTAATAAATCAAGTGATGGTAATCAATTTATTATTGAAGAAGATGATGAAGATATTGAAAGGGGTAATAATAAGAGAGATACTAAGTTTAGTCAAGATACTCAATTAACTTCATCACCATTTAATGATAAATATGCCAATGAACCAGATAGGGAAACTTTAATTAATGAACCATTATTAATTGAAGGAGATCGTACTTCATTGACCAAACCTAATTTTGTTTTAAGATATTTACAACCATGGAAATATTTAACATATCATGATTTAAAGGATTATATTCCAAATTCATATTATGAATATCCAGAAGATGATGGAAGCGATATGGAGAAACATGCGCATGATTACGATTGTCCTGATCTATCAGATAAATGTCCAACTGTTTGGATTCCAAGAGATCCAATGGGATTGAGTGCTATATTTATTGAACAATTCAAGGATATTTTACCAATTAGTGATGTCAATACTGGGTTTAATGAAAAGGGTAAAATGATTTATACGGGTGAACCACCAACATTGGGAATTGGAGAAGTAGCAGAAGAGAAAATTCAAGACAAAGTGACTATTAATAACAATGCAAAAGATGAAGAAGGAGAAGAGGGAAATACATCCGTTTCAGTTGAGGAAGGATCATTGAAGAAAAATTTTAAATCAGTTTAAAAAGATCATTTTCCAATGAATTGAATTAATCACATTGTTTTCCTTCTATAAAATAGATTTTTTTTTTTTTTTTGCTTTAATAATAATTTTTTAACAACTTGGCCATATAAAGCTTTTTAATAATATTTTTTTTTTTTGATGATGATGATGATGATAATCCATATATATAAGGTGAATATAAGATAATTTGTTCTTTTTTGTTTTATTTTATTTCCTTTTCCTTCATGGAGAGATCTATAATTTTCTTTTTAATTTATAATCTATAACATATAAACTAATAAACTAATAACATGCTTAATAATTAAACCTAATCTAGTATAGTCTGTTCTATGGAATAAAAATTTTTTTTTAGGGTTTTCGAGGTTTGAACAATAGAATACAGAGATCGGCGAAAAAAATGAGAAAATGCCAAAAAAAAATTACTAGAAATATACACAATAGATTTGAAAACACAAAAAAAAGAGAGAAAAAAAAATCAAATAATTTGATTTATTTTTCGCATTTAGAAAGATAATTATAGGAAGGATCTTGTTACTGATATCAAAAAAAAAAATTCTACAGTAGGGGGGAGGCTCAGGGTTTGGAGGCTCGGAGGGGATTAAGGAAGTGCAAGTAGAACTGTCAAAATTGGAAAATATGGAAAAAATAGAAAAAATGGAAAAAATGGAAAAAATAAATGCATGTGGAATGGCAGATGGCATAGAAACAAGGCAAGAGAAGGCGAGACGCGGTCCAAGGATGTACAATATGGACGGGTATTATATAAGGATACAATAGCTAGGGATCGTGCAGGGAAAGTGAGGTTTGCGTGCAAGTGTGGAAAAGTTTGCAATCTCGATCTATATTCTAAGCCAGGCAGTCGGGAACCTGTCCGAAAGAGAAGTTTTTTCCTTTTTTTCGCCCAGTGCCACTAAATTGAGTGTTCCGCGCTGGGATCTGACAGTAAAGCTAAAGCCCTGGACGGGAGCGGTGTATTGTATATTTAAAGAAGCTGCGCACTGGCAGCAGGATGGACGTTCTAGACAATAGCTGAAAGTTGCGGTGATGTTTGTGTTTTCCCGAAAGGGGAAGTGTTAGTGGTGGGCGGTGCAGGTGGGCGGTGCAGGTGTGCGAATTAGGTTTAAGGTTAGCACAGGGGAAGGGGAAGACTCTAGAGACTAGTTTGTTCTCAAGGATCTCCCGATTCGGCATTAATTGGACATTAAAGATACATTAATTGTTGAGGCTCTTTGCTCTTTGCTCTTTGCTCTTTGCTCTTTGCTCTTTTTTTATGGGCTGGTCCACACTCTACTGTTGATGGTTTTTTCTGGCAGATTGGCCGTGTATTTGCTGCTAACCTCCAAATCTTCAACATCCATTCAATGGCCTATTTATACCCTGAAACTTCCCACTCTTTTTTTTTTTGTTTCTCTTCCTCCCAACTACTTATAGCCTACTTTAACCCTTTCTTTTCCTTTTTACCCCTTTCCTTATTTAAATTTACATCCACTTCCCTCTCCAAATATACCCCGACTTTCGTTTCCTCTCGTTTCCTTTTACAAAGATCTTCATATAACAAATTAAAATAAAACAAAATGGACGCAGAACAAGGCCTCGGTTACTCAGCTGCTGCTGACCTCGATGTTTCCCCAAAGAACAAAAGATTCAGCTTTGCATTACAAGGTTCTCTTAAAAACTTATTCATTGTCGTCTCTGGTGAATTCATTGGTACCTTTGTCTTTTTATGGTGTGCTTATATGATTGCCAATGCTGCTAATCATGACACATTTTACGATTCCGATTCCTCTAACCCAGCTAAAATTATCATGATTGCATTTGGTTTTGGTTTTGGTGTTATGGTTGGTATCTTTTTAACTGCTAGAGTCTCTGGTGGTAATTTGAACCCGGCCGTTACTTTAACCCTTGTTTTAGCAAGAGCCGTTGATCCAATTAAAGGTTTTTGTATGTGTTGTTCTCAATTGATTGCAGGTATGGCAGCAGGTGGTGCAGCAAGTGCAATGACTCCAGGTCCTGTCCTCTTTGCAAACTCTTTAGGTGGTGGTTGCTCTAAAGGTAGAGGTTTGATGATTGAAGCTTTCGGTACTTGTGTCCTTTGTGTTACTGTATTAATGACTGTTGTTGAAAAGTCCTCATTAAATGATTTTGCTCCAGTTTGTATTGGTATCTCCTTATTCATTGGACATTTGATTTGTATTTACTACACCGGTGCAGGTTTAAACCCTGCTAGAACTTTAGGTGCTGCAGTTGCTGACAGATATTTCCCTGTTTACCATTGGATTTATTGGATTGGTCCAATGATTGGTGCAATCATTGCTGCAGGTATCTGGTACTTCTGGACTATTCTTGATTATCAATCTGTTAATGAAGAAGAAGCTTAATTGCATTAATTCTACTTACCAATGCTCCCCCCCTTCCCCCACACATTTAAACTTCTAACTAATGTTAAATTCCCATGTCTAATGTTTCGTATAATCACAGTTTAATTTAATTTTATTATTTAATAACATTTTAATAAGACTATTTATAAAAGTTTTTTAATTAAGTATAATTTATACACATGAATAGCAGATAGTAGATCACTATTATCACCGACATCAAGAGAAATTTAACTCCGCTTCCCCGTCACTCGGAGTACTATTGTCTGCTCTCCCTCTTCTCTACCTACTCTGCCCACGGAAAAAGAAACACCCAAACGGAAAGATTTGAGAGAAGAAAGCTCGCCCCGTTCCCGAAGCCTGGTGCAGCCTGCATTACGTTATTCTGAGTCCGCCACCCGCTGATGACAGGGCAACCAATTACTCTCCATTGATGTAATGTGACTCTCCCTTTACCCTCTCTCTTTGACTGAACAATAAATTTTCTTGGCCTTAACAATAAAGGGATCCCTTCTAATCTCCAATTAGTTGAATTCTCAAAATATATATTAATATATAGATATATACTCACAATCCCTGTCCCCCCCCACTAGCACGCAGAGTATAAAACCATACGATATGCACCCCTTTTTTTGAAGCGTCTAATGCATCATTTTTCTTCTTTACTCTATCTTTATTCTCCATTTTAGCGTATATTTTACCCCGTTCCCTGGTGCCCAAAACGTGTGTTTGTGAATTGTTGATGGTTTTGATCACACTACTTGCCTGAAGAGCAAATCATTTTATTATATTTATGGAAAACAAAGACTAATACTACTACTATACTACTACTGATTATAGACAATACTGCCCATAATGGACGAAGACTTTTTATCGGATTCAAGTATTTGCGTGGAAGGATACTTTCCTCCAGCTGATGCTTGCAAACCAGAATATTGTGATCAATATGATAGAGATATGAATTATACCTGCGGTCCATTCAATCTTTATGATGAGAACTATAATACTATCACATCTTCTTCTTCTTTAACCTTTAAAGGACAGCCAGATATTCCAATATCGATGAATGTTCCATATTTTCCTCCAATTAAACGACGTTCCGCTTTAAATAATGATTTAAAGGAAATAAACGATGAAAATAATAATATAGATGATGCAACAACAGGTCAATTTTTGAAGGTATCATTGGTTCTGTTGGAAAAGTCGACAAAACCAATATATACAGTTCCTTGGAGTGAAATAGAATGTAGAGAGAATAGAAGAATAGTTAGATTTACAAAATCTTTAATTGATTTAGATAAATTATTGTTGGATTCTTTTATAATTAATATAGGCAATTTACAACATGATGAAACAGGCATTGATCCAGATTCAGGATTACCATATATTGAAATTTCATGTTTACGTTGTCAATTTTATGATAAACATTCAAATAAATTAACTTATAAATATTATATTACAAGTATCGAGATAATTAAATTAATTGAATTTCTAGTCTGTACTCAAGATTATGATGAAGCTGCAGAGGATCATGTCTCCATTAGAAGAGAACGAGGTAGAATCCGTTCAAACCTGTTCCCATTTTGGGCAAAATGGACAGTTAATACTAAAATCGATGACCATGGTTTAAATAAGGTTGACAATGATATCAATAAGAAATTTAAATTAGATTTGGGTAACAGAATAATGAATTATCAAACTAGGAAACCAAGAGATTCCTTTAAAGAAATACGAGTTTTGAATTGGGATAAATTAAATCCCGCCTTACAGAGAGTTTTCCAAAATTATTATATTCACCACCCACTGAATACTTTGTGATTATTTTTCAAATTTTAGTTCCCATTTAAGAGTCTTGGTTTTATGTTTTATGTTTGTTGAAAGACTTTCTTTGTGCAATTTATAAATACACCGATCTATCCTTATTGTCGTCTGTTACTTATTATTTCCCCCCTTTTCTGCTTTATAACTCCCTTGCATCTTGTTATGCCATATTATACCAATTTACTAAATCTCTTTTCTTACATATTTTGCTTCTTTATACATCAGGTTATATCTATCTATATATATATATATATATCTCCAACGTTCATCGTTACAAAATCATCTTAATGATAAAGGACGCACCCACTGCCCGTAACTTTTCAGTTTTAATCTTCCCGCCATTTTTAACGCGTGCTTTAAGAATTTGGCAATTTCGAATGATCGATTGGCAATTACTTTCCTATTTACAAATAATTAAACGCTTACATTCAACCGCAAGAATCGATGCAAGGTGTACAACCATTGAAATTGGATACTCTTGATCAAGAAAATGTGAAAATATCCAGTGGAATCACCAAATTGGACAAGGTTTTGTTAGGTGACAATGGGTTTAAACCGGGAATCTATGATATTTCTGGATCGGTTGGTTATATGGGGTTGGGTTGTTATGAAATCATATTCAATGTAATGATTGACGTATTGTTCAAGGGTGGGAAAGTACTTTCCATAGAATCAACAAATAAGATTCCTTGGTTTAAATTACGAAAACGTCCAAAATTTCAAAATTCTTTTAATAATCAAATTGATTGTATGAAAATTGAAAATTTGATAGATTTGATTGTATTATTCGATAACAAAATTGATGATGATTATTCAATAATCATATTAGATTCATTTCCAACATTGTATTCCGATTATTTGAAGAATTTGAAGAAAATCGTTAATACGGAAACTAACAGTGAACCAATAATTAAATTTTATCAATCCTTAAAAAAATTATTCCATCTGATGCAGGTGAATACATCAAGAAAAACGATGATTTTCACCGTTGGAACAATGGATATATTTACTCAAAGGGTTCTAACGCAAGATTCTCAATCATCAATGGATGAAGATCACACAACCTCATCTTTACCTTCCTATATTAATCAACAAATTTTAGTGCCTACAATTTCTTTAAAATCGGATTTGAATTCTTACTACAATAATAGAATCATAATATACCGAGATTGGGTGGTGGAAAATATGAAAAATGAACTAACATCAGGATTGAATAATCTATCATTTGAGGAGTCCATTCAATTGCTCAATAACGGTAAATTGAAATGTTTACCCCATTATTTATGTATTACCCCTAATCCGATCCATCTCGAGGAATCTCAGGACAATAATGGCAGAAAAACAAATGATAAAATTAATGGATTTTTCCTCATCGATAATCAATTTCAAACTTATGATATTGAAAATTTTATGGGAATAGTTGATGACGATGTCGAGATACCTGATTCACAGGGATGAACAGAATTAAAGTTTTATGGTTTTATAGTTTAACATAGTATATTAAACTTTCTGTTGGCACGAGAATTTATTAATGCCAGATTTGGAATAATTCGATGAATAATTGGGGTGTGATCAACAAAGGAAATTTTGTACAGCCAAAATTACCTTTATATAGTATACCCGTGATTTGGGTTTTCTAATTTGCACTATTTTGATTGAAAGGATGAGTATATTTTTGTCCCATGTCGATTTATGGTTTCCTATTAACTGGGGCACTAATATGTTAAAAACTGGCCATTAGGTAGAGAGAAATTGATCCCTGTATAATGTTAAGCGTCAAGCATTCATGAGGGGGTTATGGGTTTTACCAAAATTGTACTTATTGTATTACATGTGCGTAAACTCATATCGAATGTTTTACATTTAAATTTGTCTAAAAGTATATCTAATTTCAGTATAAAATGAACAAAATCATGGTTTAACAAATTAATAAACTTTCACAACACTGTTTTGTACATATATATATATATATATATATATATAGAGAGAGAGAGAGAGAGAGAGATAAAGAGATTGGCAGCCATGATCATCAAGATTCTGACAGGTGCTAATATGAAAAAGGAATATAAACGTAAAAATTCCAATTTGGGTAATTATGTCTGTTAGAATTCTGGTTAATTCTGTTAATGATCCTTCGACACTTAGCACCTTAAAGGGGAATGAGGGACCAAACACCTGAAAGAATTGAGAGTTAGAAATCCTCTACCAGCAACATCAGACGCAGAGCAATGTCCGAGACAGTGAGCAAGCCCTTATGGTCCTTACTTCACTTCCTTTTACCTCTACTTGCTTTAGCTAGTGTTGTTGTAGAACCTTGATATGTACATATGTATGGCTTACATAGACAATTGAACAGCATCACCGTGCTATCCAGGCGTCCATAATATCCTCATTACAATACTAAGATAGTTTCATATGTGGCGAAGTTTGGGATGTTCCATCTGGTATACAAGAATTACAGAGGATAAACAAGTAAAAGTAGGAAGAGAAGAGACAACCGTAGGAGGGCAAATGTCTTCCATATATATATATATCACGCCTATCAAGCAACACCGGTCATTCAACCTTCTCCTGTCTTCGTGGGCTCCGGGAACGAAACATAGTTCTTATAGTCATCTACTCAAGGGTAGATACACCTCTCATAGTACTCTCTCACTTTATACACATGGTGTACTGATGTATCCTGTAATGTAGTTTTTACACCAGTTCTCGTATATATTATTTTAATAAAGTATGGTATTGTTATTAAAGACTTTTCTAGATGAAATTTAATAAAATTTATAAGTGAAAAACGAGGTTATGCTAAGTGAATCTGGTCCTTTGAAAAGTTAATAATCTACAATAGTATAAAGGGCCAATCGTCGTCGCAACGATTATCTCGTTTGCACGAGTTGGGAATGGTAATAACAATTGGTGTCTCATGTGTTGTGTTTAGCCCTCAACATGAAAATATCATCTTCTAAAAAGCGAAAATGGCAGTTGAGGAAAAGGTATAACTTAAGGTAAATCTAGATACCGATGCAAGCCTTTTTTATATAGATCCACAGGTGGCTAGTATTTTGCGTGAATACATTGATCAACATACCGAACAGTCTAGCAGCTCATACAAAGAGTGAATCGAATATGCTGATAAGCTAATGGCAGAGGCGTTAAAATACACACTATTTGAAGATGTCACCATAGAGTGTATTATCAAGTTGCAAGGGTACTATAATTGTTTAATATCAATAGCTGGTCATTTTGGTAATGATTTAGTATTAGTTTGGGTTGGCATGGAACTTGAATCGTTTGTGAGTGTCGGTATATTCGTTGCGTACCAATTATCATGATATTATTCAATTTTGGCCTTAATGGAATATAGGAAGGAAGAAATGGAAAATCCAAAAAAACGTCTTTTTTTTATTATCGATATTCTGCAGGTTATATGCCAAAATTCCGCCCATTCAGGAACAAAGTGGGAAGTCATGGTTTTGGTGAATATGTCGACGATTTTGAGAATATAGAATCCAAAACTTATTGCAAGTTAATGATTACACAAGCGCAAGAAGTGGAATATAAAATGTTGAATGCTACAGGCCTTTCTGATATAGAGGCGTGTCTTGTGAAATGTTATTCCGAATAGCCAAATCATATTTCAGAAGGGAGTTATATAATGATTATAATTTTTTTTCGTTTAAATTAACGCTATTATAATATATTAGCTTATTGGTT
This sequence comes from Pichia thaimueangensis, assembly GCA_030569635.1. NCBI lineage: Eukaryota > Fungi > Ascomycota > Pichiomycetes > Pichiales > Pichiaceae > Pichia > Pichia thaimueangensis. The sequence continues at coordinate 58,659 of JAJMLM010000197.1, read as the reverse complement.
TAGTTCTTTACGATATAAGAGGGAGGACAAATCTGGAATAGAAGTACAAAGTTTAATAAGCGCTCGTTTGATAAATGTCAATGATATTGCCAGAAAAAACGTTCAAGATACAAAATTTTTTAACAATCTTAGCATTTGGAAACAAAAAATTTATGACCAATTAAAATCTTTGGAAAATTCTACTATTGGGACGGAGAGGCTTTCCAAAGCTACGTTCTTAAAGGGGGGACTACACCGTCAAGATTCGAACGCCAAAAGAAGATTATGAAAGAGTTGATCAAGTGTTTGACGGGTTGCTTTCTGATGATCTAAGTTTTCAAAAATTGCATGTGAACAAATTTTCCATGAGATTTACATGAGTATATTTCTTTTATGTATGCATGTTGTATTTTTATATAGTTTAGCGTTTAACATTAGTATTTTGCGGAAAAGAAAAGAGAACAGAAAACGAAAGACAAACAGAGACGCGTACAGTTTTTCATGTTTTTCTAATCTTGATCTATTAGTGTGTTTACCTTTCTTGAGATACGAAATACGAGTGACCGTTTTGAGTGTAACTGTCAATAAAATTAACTGTTAAATAAATATGCAATCCGATTTCAACAATAGACGTGTATCTTTAACCACAATTTTTGAGGATAATGGCTTGATGTTTATCACCCCATTAAGCGTTGCAAATATTAATATAAAGGAAATACTTGGGTTTGTTATAGAGAACACTTTTCATCAATCACGAAAATATTTTGAACAAGATTTGGTATTACTGAATGACTTAAGATCACAATCTCTTTTTGAGATAATCAAATTGGATAGTATAGATTTTGAAACTATAACAAAATTGAAAAAATATTATAACGAATTATTCATACTCTCTGATATATTCCCCGAAGATACCCTCCAATTTCAGTGGGCAGGGCAAAAATTCACATCATGGAAGACAGAAATAATACTAGTAGCATTTCAGTTAGCATCATATTATTCAATTTTGGCAATTAAGGAATCTGAAAAAGATGAAGAAGGATCGAAAAAAGCTGGAATTTATTTTCAATATTCAGCCGGATACATGGATCACATTAACACACTTAGTGGCGATGAAATTGGAATATTTGAAGATGAAGTTGAAGGACTAAAACTTTTAATGTTGGCTCAATCACAAGAAATGTATTTTAATAAGGCCTTAAGTGATAACTTACCTTCGAGTGTATTATTAAAACTATCAATTCAAATTTCCGATTTCTATGCACAGGTAAAATCTGCCGTGTATGAACTGCTGCATAAGGAGAAATTACCCATTTTTTATTTCAGTTTGAAGGAATGTTATTGCAAATGTCTTTCTTATGACTTATATGCTACTCTTTGCCATAACAAGAAAAAATATGGCGATGAAATTTCATTTCTGGATGAATCTTTGAAATTACTAGGGGAAGTTGGACAGATTAAAATTAAGGACGAATATTCCAAAATACTACAGGATATCGAAAATTTAAGAATGAAAATACTGAATAAAATTGAAAATCTGAAGTATGAAAATACAATGTTACATTTACAAACTATACCCAATTTCCGCCACCTAAAACCATTACCTCGAGCAACATTGGTAAAGTGTTTATTACCAAAGGATGCAATATTAGATAAGGGTGATACTCAAATTTTTGTGGGTTTGATTCCATTGGATGAAGTAAATATGATCATGGATTACCAATCAAGATTCGAGGAGTTTGTAAAATTGGAGTTAATTGTTCCCATTGAAAAGCTCAATGAGAATATCCAGGAAATATTAGCTGAATCAAAAGTTGACTCCGAGATCAAACAATTATTATCTAGATCTGAACTACCTAGTCATATAAAAAGTTATTATAATAAATTACAAGATGTTGGAAACTTGGGAAAAATGGAAACTTTGGTAGCTACCGTTCAAGAAATTAAAGTTAAATGTCGATGGAAGTTAGATTCTGTTTGGAAATTATTAAAGGAACAAGTAGATGAGGAGGGATTGTTGGTTCAATTGTATGGATCCAAATGGAAACTTGGGAACATTGAAGATGATAAAGTTGGAGGTATGTTGGTAGACACTTTTAGGGTTTATGAAAATTACATGAAACAGAGTGAAAATGGTGACAAGCTTATATTAACACAAGTTGATGATTTATATCCATTTTTGAAAGTGTATGATGATTTAAAACTATTAGAAAAGTATATACCAGATTCTGATATAATGACGTTGAATCCCTCGTTTCGAGTATTGATTGAGAACATCCAAACAACGGAGTTAAAATTAAATAATTTGAAAGTAGAAAGGATTGAATTTTTGAAAACTATTAACGCAAGAAAATTAAATGTGAGTCTTCTCAATTCTCACAAAAGTACTAAAGCTAATGTTGAAAATGAAGATTTAGAGGTTGTGCTTCAGGAGTTACTCACAGGTGAAATAATGAAATTCAAAAATGAAGTTGAATACATTACGCAAACTCGACTTCAACAGGAGACTATAATTATTGAATTCAATAAATACAACATGGAATTTACAGATTCTAAAAAATTGTTAGTTGTCTCTTACAAACGGAAAAAGGCAATGCAAGTTTTAGAGTCAACATATAAAGGATATTTTGAAGTGATTGGTAATTTAAACCAGGGAAGAGAATTTTATCAAAATTTAATGGACAATCTAGATGTTAAAATGGAACAATTGAACACTTTTGTTATGAAAAGAATTGAAACTAAGATATTATTAAAAGAAAAATTGGGTACTTAAATGTATTTACTTATTTATATAGTTGATATAGACTGAAAAGGTAATCATCGAATCTATTGTTAAGGCTGAAATTTGAGGTTTGCCCTTTTCTTGAACTAAAAACTAAACCATTCATGATTTATTTAGCAATTATATTTAATCTATACAAATGAATTGATTTTGTAATTTAAAAGGGTAATACAGTTTGTTAAAGAAAAGCTTTTTGTTTTGATTCTATAATCTTGGGGATGGGCCATAAATGTCAACACCCCATTTTGGATCAATAACACGCTTGAATATAGTCTCTGAAATTTTAGTTATTTCAGTGACATCTTCTGGAGAGAGTTTAAGAATGTATAAGTTTGATTCGACCCTTTCTGGGTGAATTGATTTAGGTAAAACAACCGTATCCCTAGCGATTGCCCATGAAATTGCAACACAAGCAGGAGATACACCATATTTTTCAGCCAGTTTAATTAAGAGAGGATCTTTCAAAAGTGGTGCCCCAGTTGAACCAAGCGGAGAATAACATTCTATCAAGATACCTTTTGATTTACAATAATCAGTTAAGTCTTGCTGAGGTAAATAAGGATGCATTTCAACTTGGTTACAAGCAGGAGTTATCTCGACACCTGGTTGTGATAGAAGATACTCAATTTTTGGAATATTGAAATTTGAAATACCTATTGCCTTTGTTAAGCCCTTCTCTTGTAGCTTTTGCATTTCCTTGTAAGTATCGACATAATTCCACGTGTTAAAATCAACCACATTATTGGTTTGGCCATCTTCTTTTTTTGGGAAAAGTTCAGTGAATGAAGGTGCCATAGTAACAGGCCAATGCATTAAATATAGGTCAACATAGTCTAAATTTAATCTCTTTAAAGAACTTTTAATCGCTTGTTCCGGATTTTGAACTTCGGTACACCATAATTTGGTGGTAACGAATATATCATCTCTGGAAGTATCTGTATCTTTTAGATATTTGTTGATTGCCTTACCAACGGCTTCTTCATTACAATAGACCCTGGCCGTATCGATATGTCTATAGCCGGCATTTAATGCGGTGAGAACTGCATTATAACATTCATCATCAGTGGATTGCCAAGTACCTAAACCCAGGGCTGGGATTTCAGCACCAGTATTTAGCTTGTAAATTTTCGAGCATCTAGATAGAGCAATATGTAAGATAGGTTATGATGTGAATGTTAGTAAACATGTATATATATGTATATATAATAATCTTAGAAGTCAGGGGTACAGCGTGTAAAACATCAACTATATCATACATACAGTTCAGTACGTGTGGACATCCTTATATTGTATAACGTATCTTGTATAATGATCTATTTTTGCTGTGTTTTTCCTCCAATGTGTTTCCAATTGGCAAAGAAAGGAAGAAATACAGTAGTAGGGAGCCGATGCAATTGTCGCTTAAAAGAAGGAAGGGGGGCGGGTATATTAGGATTGTTAATAATTACATGGGGAGAAAAGGCGGAAAATTTAGGAATCACACTATCGGCAAATTTCGCTATTGCCTCTTCCGGTGAACAGGTAGTGCCCAGTGCTTAGCGGAGTTTACACGATAAGTGATTTATAGGTTATAGCTGATCTGTGGTTCAATTTGGCTAGATAAGAAAAGAAAAGAGGGGAGGGGGGAAAAGAAAAGAATGATAGACTGTGAGTATATATATGAATATGTAGAATTCAGACTCTTGCACTGAGGCCATAGATATCGACACCCCATCCAGGTTCATTGATACGTTGAGCTGTAGTTTTGGAAATATTATTAATTTCGCTGACATCAGCAGGAGTTAAATCAATGATGCACAGGTTTGATTCAACTCTTTCAGGTTTGACTGATTTTGGTAAGACTACGGTGTCTCTAGCAACAGCCCATGAAACTGCAATACAAGCAGGTGAGACGCCATATTTTTCAGCCAATTTAACAAGGACGGGATCTTTTAAAAGTGGGGCACCAGTTGAACCAAATGGAGAATAACATTCAACCAAAATTCCCTTGGTATTACAATAATCAATTAAGTCTTGTTGAGGTAAGTAAGGGTGAATTTCAACTTGGTTACATGCTGGCATGATTTCAACTCCAGGTTTTGATAAGAGATAGTCAATTTTTGGAATATTAAGATTGGAAATACCAATTGCCTTTGTCAAGCCCTTCTTTTGTAATTTTTGAACATCCAAATATGTATCGGCGTAATTCCAGGTATCAAAATCAATAGTTGCAATTGTACCATCCTCTTTTGCAGGTAATAATTCATCAGGGGTTTGAATCATTGTAACCGGCCAATGAATCAAATACAAATCAACATAATCTAAATTTAACCTAGCCAATGAATCATTAAGTGCCTTTTCGGCATTTTGAACCTCGGTACACCACAATTTAGTTGTAATGAATATTTCATCTCTTGGAGTATTGGTATCTTTCAAATACTTGTGAAGGGCTCTACCGACGGCCTCTTCATTGCAGTAAACTCTAGCTGTGTCAATGTGTTTATAACCGGCATATAATGCAGCCAAAACTGCTTCATAACATTCATCATCAGGAGATTTCCAGGTACCTAAACCAATGGCTGGAATAATTGCGCCTGTGTTTAATTTGTAGGATTTTGTGCACTTGTATGGAGTAACGGACATTTTTCGGTTTGCTGTGTGTGTGTATCAATTTTAGGTATTAAAAGTGAGAAAAAACTTTGTAATACGATGGGAAGAAAGTAATTGTTTTATATAGAGATCAGTAGAATCAAGAGGAGGGAAGGTGTGTGTATTTATAGGGGATGGTAATTGTGCAAGTATATCTGCCTACTGTCTACTGTCTACTGCCTACTGCCTACTGAAGTGGTTACTATAGTAGTCTAGGTGTCTAGGGGGTACCCCGCACAGTGCTCAGTGCAGAGGCCGGAGGTGTTTGGAGAGAACGCGGAGGGCGTGTCGGAGCTGCAGATCGGAGCAGCCGTAGAGTGATGTCATATGTTGGAAGAGGGTTTCCGAGAGAAAGGAGGGCGGTGGGGAAGGGGAAGGTGAATTGGTTGTAGCAGTGGTTGTAGCAGTGGTTGTAGCGGTGGTTGTTGTGTAGATGCGCAGGAGGAGATTTTTGTGGCTGCGGAGGGCGTCGTCCGATGACGTGGAGGATAGGTCAGCGGAGACGCCGTCAAAGAGGTCCTTCAAGGAACGGGCAATCTGCAGCTGGTTGCGGTCCTTGAACTCGTTGTTGGTGGCAATGTTGGTGCAGCTAATGTTCGGAAGAACGTGGGCCTCGTAGAACCTGATGAAGTCGTTCACTTGGCTCTCCGTCCAACTATGTAAGTCTTTGAATGAGGAATTGAAGAAAATTCTTTTCTTCAGTTCGATCAAGTTGAAGTCATTCCTCTCTCGTGTATAGTGATAATGCCAACTGTAGTATTCGTCGTTGTCATTTCCCCTACTCATAAAGTAAATTTCCGTCATTAAGAAAATTAATGCCATCAATTTCAATTCCGGATGTAGATGCTCATTGGGGATACAATGTTCAAACGTTAAATCAATATTCAAATAATCAATACAATTTTTCACCATTTTAATTATGTCTAAGGGTAAAAACAAATTTAAGACCGTTCGCACTAATAATGGATAATAATTTAAACTTGCACCGTGTACACCCTTCCTAAATATGTCAAGTATAAACTTACTATCACTGAATTTTTTCATATAATTAAATAAAGTGTGACCATGGAAAACTCTTATTTGAGATATTGGTATCTGAATTCTTAAATTCCTTGGTAGACAATATTCAGCTCTTTCCAAATAGAATTTTTTATTAAATGTCAACGCAATATAATCCGATAAAAAAATGGGGAAATTCATTTCAATTAATGAAATATAATTGATCATACTTAAATATCCAATACTGAAAATATTACCATTTCTATCTTTCTTTGGATGTAATAAATAATGCAATAATTTGATCCAATTTAATTTAACAATTGCATGATATTTTCTCCGTTGATCTTCATTCATATCCAACTGCTTCATAATAAATTTCGTATTTTTAGATAAAATTATTTGGAAACATCTGGCATGTAATTTTTTAAAATCTTCACCATATTTACGTGTTTCAGATTTTTCTGTTGATATTTGATCCATTCTATTTCGCATAGTTTGTGATGTTGTCAAGCCGGCAACATTTGTCAATCTTCTACTAAAATCAGGACCAGTGCCATTACCACCTCCAGTCACCATCATATCATCTTCATCGTCTATTTCAATATCATATTCATTAACATGCCCATATTGACAAACATTTAAACCATCCACTCTCTTCCAAAGTCGAGAAGGACAATTATCAACTCCACAAACTTGTCCACGAACATATTTGGCCATCTTTGAGAATGTAGAATGTTCTCTGTTCTAAAAAATAATAATAGAAACTCCACTTCCTATATCTCTTACTGCTCTCTAATCTGTTAAAACTAGGAACAACCGAAAATTTGGAAACAAGAAAAAAAAAATCATGTCCGCGACATCGGTTTTGCAATGGAGCTCCTCACCACAGAAACGACAGGCAGGAATCTGGAACACTCGGTGATCTGCGCCGACAACCGTCAACGCCTATATGGATAAAAGAATGATGGTATAACATGCGGTTTAAATCTTTCCGAAGGCATAGTTTTAAAGTGGATGTCATTGATTAAACAGAGAATAAGTGTCAAATAGTAAAACATAAAGCAATGACGGTTCTTGATGAAAAGGTTATAGAAGATGATAAACATATTGAACAGCCCATTAATAAAACCAACAATAGCATTGAGCATGGTATTGCCAATAACGACCACAACAGTGAAAATAACACAAAAGATGCAAAAGATGTTGAAAATGCAGATGGCACTACTGTGAAGACTCCATACGATAATATCTATGATACAACTAATATGAATGAAATATTTGATAAACCTGACCAATTCTACGGTATTATGAAAAAATATTGGAACCAACGATTTACACTATTTAGTAAATATGATAAAGGGGTATTATTAACAAAGGAACTATGGTTTAGTGTTACACCGGAAGTAATTTCCAAATTTACGGCTAGTATAATTAAATTTGGATTTAAGGATAAAAATGAACCAATCTTCGTTATGGATGCATTTGCTGGTGGTGGTGGTAATGTCAACATGTTTTTACAATATTTTGATGCAGTATTTGCAGTTGATATCAATCATATCCACCTTTACTGTACTGAAAATAATGCCAAAGTATATTTCCCCGCTGATGAGGTGAATAGTAAATTGAAATTATTGCCATTGAATTGGGTATATGCAGATAATGAATTAGATTCTAATTATATTGATGAAGAATTTGAAAACAATGCCGTAGATGAGCATGATGAAAATGTTAAAAAAGGTCTAGTTGAAAGGGTATATGCAAATAAGGTAGAATCTCTTGAAAGTTTGGAAATTTTGAAAGATATGAGATTGGATTGCATCTTTGGATCACCACCATGGGGTGGTCCTGAATACATGAGGGAGAAATACTACAATTTGAACAATGTTGCACCTTATCCATTGGAGAAACTATTGAGGATTTTACTTCGTTACACGGATAACGTGTGTTTGTTCCTACCGAAAAACTCAAATTTAATCCAACTTCAACACATTACTAGCAGTATCTTCCGCGATGAACGTTATATTCGTGTGTTGAAGATGTCTATAATGGGGAGAACGAAGGGCCTCTTGTGCTGCTGGGGTCCTGCGTTTCGGGATCTCGACGTAGAGGACATCACGATTTGAGTAGGGGTCTGCAAAAACTTCCGAAAACGGCAGGCAGAGCGCGATATCGCAATATCGCGCTATCGGCCGACTATCGTGTTTCGTGCTATATGGCGATTTGCGATTAGACTCTCCTGCGGCGAAGTTTTTTTAGCGTTTTAGGTGCTGCTCTCCTGACTGATGTGATGCCAGATGGCAGCTGCCAGATCATGTCACTGGGTCTTAACATTTGTAGCCGTCTTATATGCTGGATAATCTTCTCTGGTTGAAGTACAACTACAATTCATATACCCAATAACAACTAATAATAATACATAGCACATAATAATGTCCACACCGGTAGGGATGGCCCTCCAAAAGAAGACGATCCATTTGCTCTCTGAGCTTTCGGGTTTGAGCGGTTATCTATCGATTTCCTTTTGGCTTTTTGCCCAAATCCCACAAGTCATCAAGAATCATACAGATAAATCTGTTGATGGGTTTTCACTAGGATTTCTATTATGTTGGTTTGGTGGGGATTTCCTCAATTTAATAAGTTGTCTCCTAAATGATGCCATGATTTTCCAAATCTTACTAAGTGGTTATTATTGCATGATTGATATAATACTTGCATCCCAATATTATTATTATCAAAATATGTATCACAATCCAAACTCAAAATGGTATCATCATCCTAACAAGAAGAGACATAGACACTGTCATAGTCCCAGAACAAGTTTAAGAAATAATTTGGCAACATATGGATCGATAGATCTTCAGATAAGTGAACAGAATGGTGCAAACACAAATAGAGCAAATACAAGAGAGGTTTCTAGAAGTCATGTCAAGGGAATTTTCAAAAATCAAAATAGCGGCTTTACGAAATTAGTCTCATCAGTTTTAATATCTGGTTTCACAAAAGTACAAGGACTGCCCATTCTCACGAATACTAACGACCCTTTGAGCTTTTCTGTGCAAGAGAAAGAAAATAATTCAGTAATATATAGAATCATACATTTCATATTAACAATGAATAGTTATCAACTGGGGAGGGTATTGGCATGGTCGTGTACTGCGCTTTATTTAATCTCAAGAATTCCTCAACTTTATACCAATTACAAATTGAAATCAACAAATGGTGTTTCATTAAAATTAATATGTTTTGCATTATGTGGGAACTTTTTTTATTCAATGTCTCTTTTATTATGTGAATCCTCAACAGCTGGAGGTGATATTTCAAAAGAATTTTGGGAATCTGAACTAAGTTATTTTATAGGTGCACTTGGTACAGTCATTTTTGATTGTATGGTTTTAATTCAATGGTATCATTATGATTTTACAACTAAATATAGAAAAACAAAATCTGGAAAGTTAAAATTAATTAGTCCTAAAATAGATGCTGATAATCTACACTATTCCAATAGTCATCTAATAAATTCAAATACTCTTAAAAATATTTCAATAAATAATCATAGCAACAAATTTATAAGTAAGTCATCAGATCCAATTAATGTTAGTGAAAGTGTCAAATCAACGTTATCGCCTAATCATATGAGGAAATTAAGCGAATTCACCCCTTTATCCCCAATGGATTTTCTACTTGATGATTATATGTCTACCACCACTACCAACAGTAATAAGAGTAATACAAATTCCAAAAATATGGAATACGGTCAAGCCAATTCTTTGAATAGACAGAAAAAACTTGTTAAGGCAAGCCTGAATATTACACCCAGTAATAATAGTAATAATAATAATAATAATAATAATAATAATAAACAAGGCAACAGTACCAACAAAAATATAGGTACAACTGATGAAGAATTAAATATGTCCATGGAGGAGGACAGCGATTGATGATTTAAACATATATAGGTGGAGTGTGTTGTACTTACTCTTTTTTTTATTTTTTTGCTTTGAATTATTTATTTATTAATTTTAAATTTTAATTTTAATATTTGTTATTTCAATTATTAATATATAGAAAATAAAATATATCAAATTATAAAATATAGATAAAGTGATGTTGATCTAATAGTTGTACAGTAAGTATACCAAATAAATGTAAGAAAAGCTTAGAATAAAAACCCATATATGCAAAGAATGTTTCCAATTAGTAGATAGATAATTGATGAATAAAGTAATTAACATGCACAACCAACGGTTTTGTTTGATGGACATGGACAGACAACTTCTTCACAATGTGCACAATTACAATTGTTTTCACAAGCACATGCAGATGTTGGACAAGGGCATTGAGATTGGTCCTCAGAACATGAGCCACATTGGCAGGAATCACCACATTGACATTGTTTTGGACATGCACATTTATCAACAACAACTGGAGCAGCTTTATCACCGCAATCGCATGATTTTGGAACTTGGACGTTTTTTGGAGCAGCACAACAGCAAGACATTTTTGTATTTGTATTTGTAATTATTTTTGATTGGTTAATTTTTTGAATTTGTTTTGTATAGTGAAAAAAAAAGAGAATTATATAAAATGCTAGAGAAGAGAAGAATGGATAATAACAGTTGAGGAGGGAAACGGGTCACTTAAATAGGCATCAGAGACCCAGAGTTTAGGGAGATCTGCCATCTGAAAACAGGGGGTCTGATTTGGGGCGAAAAAATCGCAACTCCGCAGAAAGTCCGCAGGTGCGCAAAAAACTCGCTTCACATCAGACGTCAAAGATGACAGAATTTCTTTTTCGTTTTTCGTTTTCAACGGGGCAAAAAAAACGCAGCGAAAAGTGCGCAGTGACAGTTGTGTGTTAATGTATTGCGGGGGAAAACGAGAGAGCCGGAGTTCCAGGAAAGAGGGGTTGGGTTTGTTATTATTATTATTATGTCATGTTCTTAAGCAGTCTATAGAAAAAATGAGAGTATTTATAAAGAATATTCTAGAAATAATTAGTTTGTGATATGTATATTAACAAAGAGTTACACGGAATGGTTCAAAGCTGGACAATAAACTATCTAACATGAGCAAGTCTTGCTTTCAGTTGGACCACAATGACATTCAGAGGTTTCACAGTGAGAACATGAACATTCATCTTCACAACTACATGCAGTAGTTGGACAAACACATTTAGATTTATCAGCATCACAAGAATCACACTTACATGCATCTTCACATTGACATTTCTTTGGACAAGCACATGTAGTAGCAGCTTGTTTGTTACAACCACAAGCTTTTGGGACTTCAACGTTCTTTGGAGCGGCACAACAACAGGACATGATTATAGGATAGTTAATTTGGTTATATTTTTATTGGTTAATATTTGACTGTAGAAAGTAAATTTTACATAGATAGATATATATACAATTAATACTGAAAGAAGGATAAAGCAGAGAGAGAGAAAGTTGGGCGGGGAATCGCCGTCTCTTTATAATCAGAAATCATTCATCGATTTTGTAAAATATCGGGAGAAGTGAAAGGGATCCCCCATTGTAATGATTTTCTAATCATAAACAACAATCAACAATATATCAGGAATATAGGGGCAAAAAAGTCACATTGTAAATGAATAATTGTAAATGGCGGACTTGATCGGCATTCACACCTGTCAAATTAGGTTGACCAATGGGGGTGATTTTATTACATTATTATACGGTGGAATTCAAAGATTCACCCCTGGAACAAAATAGAAAAAACTGAAAACTGAAAGAAACTATAGAAACTGAGAAAAACGCGGAAAATGGGCAAAATGTTAGGCAAAAAGTCCGCACTTGTGGCACATTTTTGATGTTTACGGTTTATAAGGTTTCCCTGTTTTGACAGTTCTGTGTCCCAACGTGAAGATCAGCCGTGTGACGTTTAAGTTAATGCAAGGTTGCGGTCATAATTTTATAAATTTAAGCTTAAATTGTTGAAATGGTCTTAAGCTTAAGGTATAAGGTGACACTATTCCGATGTCGATAGACGGTTGTTTCTCTATCTTTCAATAAGTATATAACGTCAGATGTAGGTATGACACAGTAAAGATATGTTAACGATAATATTATACATGTGTCCATCTATACCACTCGATTATACTGATCGTTGCATTAAAGTAATACTGAATTTGTTAAGTTGGCCAAAATTACCCAAATCTCAAATCTAACAGCCGTGTTTGAAGAGATCTGCCATCTACCCATGATCAATTATAATATATTGTATTAATTATTGGTGAACTGGGAGCTTCCTTAAATCTATTGACAGGACCCCCCTCCAACTCCAAACACCGAACCGCTTTTAGAAGGTGTGAGGCGTTTCGACTACACAGCCAAAAGCCAGAAGCCCCACTAGAGAACCCAGTCAAAGCTCAAAGCCAGAAACCCCCGTGCACCACACAACATACCGACGCGTCGGTACAAACCAGCGCGAGGGCGAAAACCGAAAATAGAAACTGGCGATTGGCCTGCTTATCGGGGGGCTGGCCCCGGGTGACAGCCCCCACATGCCACACTGAGCTGAGCTTATCTCTTTGTACAATTGCCCTCCTACTCTTCTTTTCTTTCCCCTATAGCCTTCAAGATTCTTGCTCAATTACCCATCCAATCCAAGAAAAAACAACAACAATGAACTTCAAATCCTCTGTATTGACCTCCGTTGTCTTATTACTGGCCTCCTTAAATGGGGCAGACGCTAAGGTCCATTCCGCTAAAATTAAGAAGCATTCTTTAGAAGACAACTTAAAAGATATTAATTTTTTAGATTATGTCGACTCAATCAAGGGTAAATATATCAAGAATTTTGCCAAAAATGTTAATGCCCCTTATGTCCCTTTTGTTGAAACCGTTTTAGAGGACGAATTGGCTAATATCGAAAAAACACACGATTTGCCTTTAACTAATTACCTCAATGCTCAATATTTTACTGAAATTCAACTAGGTACTCCAGGTCAAACTTTTAAGGTTATTTTAGATACAGGTTCTTCTAATTTATGGGTCCCAGGTACATCATGTTCTTCTTTAGCATGTTATTTACATCAAAAATATGATCATGACTCTTCTTCAACCTATAAGGAAAATGGTACCGATTTCGCAATTAGATATGGTTCAGGATCATTGGAAGGTTTTATCTCTCAAGATACCTTAACCTTTGGTGATTTGGTCATTCCAAAGCAAGATTTCGCTGAAGCAACTAGTGAACCAGGTTTAGCCTTTGCTTTCGGTAAATTCGATGGTATTTTAGGTTTAGCTTATGATACCATTTCCGTCGATAAAGTTGTTCCTCCAATTTATAATGCAGTCGATCAAGGTTTATTAGATGACCCACAATTTGCATTCTACTTAGGTGATACTTCTAAATCTGAAGAAGATGGTGGTGTTTGCTCTCTTGGTGGTTATGACAAATCAAAATTCACTGGTGACATTACCTGGTTACCAGTCAGAAGAAAGGCTTACTGGGAAGTCAAATTCGATGGTCTTGGATTGGGTGATGAATATGCTTCCTTAGAAGGTCATGGTGCAGCCATTGATACTGGTACTTCCTTAATTGCCTTACCATCCCAACTAGCTGAAATCTTAAATGCTCAAATTGGTGCAGAAAAGTCTTGGAATGGTCAATATACCATTGAATGTGATTCAAGAGAAAACTTACCGGATATGACTTTCACCTTTGACGGGTACAACTTTACCATTTCTCCATATGATTACACTTTGGAAGTTTCAGGTTCTTGTATCTCTGCAATCACTCCAATGGATTTCCCAGCTCCAATAGGTCCTATGGCAATCATTGGAGATGCATTCTTAAGAAAATACTACTCCATTTATGACTTAGGAAAGGACGCAGTTGGTTTAGCTGCTGCAATCTAGTCATCAACAATACTAATACACAATTATACACTCGCATAAAAAATCAAAAAAAAGTCCGAACAAACAAACCAATCACAACTTTTCTTTAACCTTCTTTTTATTATTATTATTAATTACTTCACTACTGGTCTATTGTTGTTACTATTAAAATGATTGTTTATTTATCTAATCAGATATAAATATATCTAAGTTTATACATTAATGGTTATATTTTTATTTAAATTTAATTGTAAACACACTTACACATACCAAAGGTTTTTTTTATTTTTTCTTATTAGGATTGTCATGTAAAGATTGGACAGCCTTACGTTTTCTCTGTTGACGTACTTCAACTTGCTTTAAACCTTCCCTCAATTTCAATTCAAACAGCTTCTTATCATTTTCATCAACGGGTATCGGATTTTCTTCAATAGTACTACTATATTCGTCGTTATACAAACCCGTTGTATCTATGATTTCAATTGAATAGTTAAGTTCAACACCATTTTTTTTATCAATAAATAAGGAAAGGATGTCACCATTATGCAATTTTATCTTTTTACCTTTACCAATCTTTTTTCGATTGAGATAACACGTATTTGTACTAAAATCTAACAACCAGACATCATCTAATCCCATTGCAGGCGATGTTTCAATAAGTTCTTGTTGATTACTATCATTTGTTGGGTGCCTACGTTTCATTATCATACAATGTATCTTAGAAAGCCGTTCATCATTCATTTGAACGTTTAAATTATCTAATCTGCCAATATAAAATGCAGGTATACCTTGTGGAATATGAATCGTTGCAAATTTGGGATCTATCCTGTTAACATATTTAATATCCGTTATTCTTAACGTCATAAATGTAGCCTTGGGTGATGGTTGGATTTGTTGAAATCGTGACACCAAATTAGCCTCGTCGGTAGTTTTCTTTTTTATTATAGTTGTACTATTATTTGATAATGCCTTTGAATTAACCATATCAATTTCACTTGTCGGTGCATCATTATATTTTGTTCTATCAAACATTTCAGTATCTTCATTCTCTTCTTTAATATCTTTAAATTTGGGTATATCTGGTATTTTGAAATTCTTGATAAGATTTTTAACTTCATGTATATCATTTGCATCTTCCTTTGCTCTATGCTTTTGAGATGGCCTTGTTATATTTTTCTGACTTTGTGAAAGATGTTGAGATAAACTCACCTGAGAGGGATGGTGTAATGATTCACTAAACCATGGATGACTTAGCGCCTGTGCTGCATTTAATCTTAATCCAACATCAGTTTCTAATAGTCGACTGATAAAATCACGCCCTTCTGTTGAAATTTCCATGGTTTTCAATAATTTTTCATGATAATCACCATTGATTATATGTTTAAAGAGAATATCTTGGGTGGAACCACTAAATGGTAGATGTGCAGTCATTATGACAAAGAGTAGACAACCGATTGACCACATATCAACTTTGTTGGAATATAAATCTTCAGTAATCCGGCCATTGCCTAAATATCTCTTTCTATTACTAGACTGTTTTTTCTTATTGGAAATAACCTCCGGTGCCAAATAAGCTAATGTACCACAAAAAGTCTTCATTCTGCTCTCATTTTCTTGACTTTTGGCTAAACCAAAATCGGTGATTTTGACAACAACGGGATCATCCTGTGCAATCATGATATTATCTGGTTTTAAGTCACGATGAGAAATACCTTTAGAATGAACATACATCATCGCATCTAATATCTGTCTTGCGATTTCTCTACTTGCACTTTCATCAATGGCTCCATTGGATGCAACAAAATCCATTAGATCTCCACCAGATACAAATTCCATAACAAGGTAATAATTATCATCATCTTCATAAAATGCTTTCAGACTGACTATACCAGGATGATGTAATTTTTTCAATATTTGTAGTTCTCGTGAAACCCCATCTAAACCTCCCAATGCTTTCTTTTTAGATATGATTTTAGCGGCAAATGTTATACCCGTTGATCTCTCTATAGCCTTTTTGACTGTTGCAAATGCACCAGATCCAACAATTTCATCCTTTATAATGAAATCTTTATTGATTCCTTCCTCTTCCGAAATTACATCCAACCCATCAAGGTTCCCACTAATTCCATTGTCTCTTACCTGTTTTGGTAGATGTACAACAAATCTTACAACATCCTTTTCAATCCCAATACCAATTGCAATCTCATCACCTTGTGTCAATATATAATTTCGTCCCTGTATCAATTTCGAATTATTTAACCACGTACCATTAGTAGATAAATCTTGAATCATCAGGTTATGCTCTTGTAGTGATTCTCTGTTTTTATTTCCTGAATTGCTTGTATTCATCCATAATTTGAAATGTTTATTACTAATTCTGGTACTTTGAACGGGCAACAGATATGTACATGCGTGTGCATTTCGACCAAACAACCATTCCTGTTTCACAGATTCTAAATTTCCACCATTCATATTGTTATTGTCCAAACGTATTTTATTACCATCCTTAAGTTTAACATCCAAATGGAAAGTTTCGTCAAAGGAACGGCCTATTAAACGACATAAAACACCCTGGTTAATTAATTCATTTCCCAAAGGATCGGTAGTTGGGTTATAATTACTCGGCTGTGTTGGTTGCGTTGTGATATCATTTCTTTTTTGGGTCCCATTCGTACCTGATTTTAAAATGTTATCTGTCATATTTTGTAGTTCCTGGTTGACGTGATCGATTTCTCTCTCTTTTCGGAAAATGCTGTTTGGAATTTCCCTTAATGGACCGAGCTGATTTTTCGTCCTGGTTTTCACTTCATCAACCATTTTTCACCAGCTATGAATTCCTTACCAAAATTAACTAATTTTTCTTGTAGTTCTAGTCAGATACCGATTTAGATACCGATTGGTGGAAATTGGAATACACATGTTCTCAACAATTTGCATTTCATTTGCATTTCCATTTTCATTTGCACTAATTTTCCTGAGGAGTAACAAAAAAACAATACGCGTTTCAATGTGGCGAGTATCTGCAGAATTTAATAAGTGTGGCGGTGCTAAAAGTTTTTGAAGAATTTTTTTCCCCGTTTTTCATTTTTCATTTTGCTTTTTTGAATTTTCCGGTTTTGTTTCATGTATCTTTTTATCAGATGGTGCTGGCTATTGTTCTTAATTTTAAATATCATATATTATCCAGTTTTGTTAATTGTTAACAGGTTATTGAATCCTTTTGAAAATGGCAGACAGAGTTAAGAAAGAGAAGAAAGAAAAGAGGGTAAAGAGAGTTTTGCCAACTGAAGATTCAAAATTAGTCAAGAAACAAAAGACTGAAAAAACTGAAAAAAATGATACCAAGGAAATTACCGCCAAAGGTATTACAGAAACCGACGTTGGTATAACTGAATTTTTGTGTCATGGACAATCAAGTACAAGAATTAAAGGAACGTTGAAGCAAAGATACACAGATTTTTTGGTTAATGAAATTGACATCAATAATAATGTTGTCCATTTGACTGATACAGGATTCAAACCAAAAGAATTAAGCGAAGAAGAAAAGAAAATTATTGCCGAACAAGAACGTAAAGCTAAGGATAGGGAAGGATCATGTACTATCACGGATGAAGATAGAGCCAAATTAGTTGCATTTTTTGGTGATGCAGATACTGATGAAATTATTTCATTAATGAAAGATGGTACTAAAACTGTTGAAGTTAACAAAATATTTGAGGACAAAGAGGAAAGAACCAAGATTCATAAATTAATCCGTGAAATATTTGATAACCGTGTTGAATCAGTTACAACATCTGGAAACACCTTCATTTTCGGTCATAATGCTAATAAAAACCGTAGAAGAAAAAATACCAAGGTTCAAAGTAATATTCTTCATGATTTAGGAGAACGTAAAAACTTTTTACATTTTACACTTTACAAGGAAAATAAAGAAACCATGGAAGTGGCAAGTATATTAGCCAAGTTTTTGAAAACCCAAGTTAAACATATTAAGTATGCCGGTACTAAGGATAGAAGGGGTGTTACTGTGCAAAAGATGTCACTTGAAAGATTTACCGTTGAAAGAGTAACAACATTAAACAAGGCATTGAAAGGTTGTAAATTGGGATCTTTTGAATACAAGGATGTCCCAATTAAATTGGGTGATTTGAAAGGTAATGAATTTATTATTACCATCAAAGATGTTGAAAGTGTTGATCCAAATGTTTCAGTTGAAGATGCATTGATTCCAATCTTGAACTCTCTTCAAAATATTGGATTTATTAATTATTTTGGTATGCAACGATTTGGTACATTTTCCATTTCAACACATCAAATTGGTAAAGAAATTTTGAAAAGTGAATGGAAAAAAGCTGGTGAATTAATTCTAAGTGAACAAGAAATTGCAATTCCTGGATCAATGGAGGCTAGAAAAATTTGGGCTGAAACTAAGGATCCTAAATTGGCTTTAGCCGAAATGCCAAGAAAATGTAACGCTGAATTTTCAATTTTAAGTAGATTAGAAAGAAGTGAAAAGGATGAAAATGGTGAATTTCCGGATAGTGCATTCTTCAATGCGATTATGGGTGTTCCAAGAAATTTAAGAATCATGTATGGTCATGCATATCAATCCTATATTTGGAATTTAGTTGCCTCAAAGAGAATGCAACTTTTTGGTTTAGAGGTTGTTGCTGGTGATTTAGTTTTATGTAACAATGAAAAGATTATTGATGAATACCAGAAAGATTTAGAGGAAAAATTCATTGATACAGAAGATGATGATAATGTCATTCAAGATCTCAAAGAAACTCGTGGGTTGAAGGCAAGGCCGATTACACAAGAAGAGGTGGATGCAAACAAATTTGATATTTACGATGTTGTGTTGCCAACCCCAGGTTATGACGTTTTGTATCCTGAAAATGAAACATTAAAAGATGTTTATGTACAAATTATGGGTAAAGATGGTTTAGATCCTTTCAATATGACAAGGAAAGTCAAAGAATTTTCTTTAGCCGGTTCTTATAGGGCCGTTGTTTCTAAAGTGAATAAACTAGACTACCATTTCAGAAAATACAATGAAGTCACTGATTCATTAGTAAGAACTGATTTAGAAATTCTCCAATTAAAGGAAATGGCAGAAGACAAAGATGCTGAAGTTAAACAGATTTTAGATGGCGTTGAGGGTGGTTCCAAGACTGCGGTTATCCTAAAGATGCAATTAGGTGTTTCAACGTATGCTACTATGGCTTTGAGAGAAATTTTGGAAGGAGACACTTCGAGGTTTGGAGGGGTTATTAACTTAAAAAACAGCAAAGAGTGAATGCATGATGCAAGATGTACTCGGCGGCTCGTCACTTGTGTGTAGCATTCTCGCTGGGGCCGAGGGTCTCTTGGAAAGAGGGCATAATTATGTGATTCTTTTGTACTCTTCCTTCTCCTCCCTTCTTTTCTGGGTGGGGGAGATGTTGATTAGTTTTCCTTTCTTTTTGTATCATTCATAAGTCCTCCTTTTTGGACTGTGCATTGCTTGCTCTATAAATAACTTATATCTTTTGATAAAACAGTAAATTTTACAACTAACCAAAAAAATAGAAGTATTCTCTATTGTTTTCAAGTTTCCGTATTTAGTTTTAAACGAAATTTGGGTTTATTACTACCTTCAGTGATTGTATTTTAGAGATTGAAACGGCAAGATAAAATCTGTGTCATCACAAAATGTTTCATCATCATCATTCATTGGGAGACCCTAAATTAAGGATAGAAGAGGATCGTATTTATTTTCCTAGGGGACGACAATTCAACCCCAAAGTACAACAGCAACAGCGGAACTCTACTGGAGGTGCATTATGTGATACAAATAAAATGCAAGCTGAACATGATAGTGAATCTAATTCTAAGGCACAAAAAGAGGACAGATATAGCTTAAGAAAACTAGCAAGAAATTTACTATTCAATAATGAATCTGCACAACGTGGCCCTTTCAATGGCACTACCTATGGTGAATATGAATTCTGCAACAGTATGCCATATGCAAATAACAATGAATTTGATATGCATAATAATATTAATAATCAACATTGGAAAGGACATCAACCACTGGTGGAAGAATACAAAGATGGATATGACAATTGTGATGATAATTATAATTATCATTATAATTATAAACGTAAAAATAATTCAACTAAGCTTGATGATGTTCATTATGATCGAAAGTATCTATCAATCGATTACATTCACCAACCAATTTCTTGTGAAAGAGAATATTCAAATTTAAACTCTAATACAAAGTTAAAAAATAATGGGAATAATGAGAATGGTACTGCATTACAAAAGAATAATGAAATGATTAATTCAAATATTTACAATAAAACAGTCAATAGTTTACAACCACAATTTAAAATTGTTGCAATTACTAGTGTTCCAAAAAGAATGAGTATATCGGCATTAATAACACAACTTTATGGGGGTCCTCTTGAGAAAATAGATTTAGTTAAACGAGATAATTATCAATTTTTTGATGACGAATCATTGTATGAGATGAATCAACACATCGATTGGGAACAAGTTTCCGTGTTTTTACATTTTAATAAGATTGAAGATGCAAAGAACTTTTATCAGTATTCGAAAACTGGATTATTTCGTGTTAATGATGTTCATTTGAAAACTGTTTGGATTCCTGATGTGAAAGAATATGATAATTATGAAATTGGAGATTACGATAATTACGAGGGAATAGGGGAGGATGCTAACCTTGAGGAAGAACTTAAAGAACGAGAAAATGATCTGCTAGTTTCCAATTTAATGAAAAGTGAAGAAAGAGCTAGACGAATTTTAGTTTTCAAGAAACCGATTTATAATAAGAGATCTAAATTAGAAAAGCGGAAGCCTGGATATCCCGATCCAACTGCTAATTATACTTCTAATTTTGATATTGAAGAGATTAAAAGGGATTTTGGTCATTATGGTAAACTGATTGAAGTTTTACCAGTTGTATCTAGGAAATTATGTTTTGGAATTCACTATTATGACGTTAGATCTGCAATCAAAGTTAAAAATATAATTCAGCAAGGTATTCATGTGGTTGATAATGATGAACTAAGTGCCAAAGATGCTGAGATGAAGCGCAAATATAATGGATGGTATGTTTGGTATGGTAAAGATCCTGCGGATCGAGGAATCCCAACATAGGCAATTTCCGTATTCGGCGATTGAAATTCAGAAAAATTGGAAAAACCATGAAATCATGATGAAATCGCGAACAAATTGTCTATTTTTGCCATTTTTCTATCCGGGGGAATGCCGAATGAAGAATTAATAATTAGTAGGAGCTATAATTCTTTTTTTCCTCTACATTAATAATATGTAACATTTACGTCTTTTTATACATTTACACAATTTTATACATTTATAACAACAACGAAGGCTACACAATCATACATTTAACTTATTGACATGATTTTTGGATTTGTTAAAAGTAGGATTATTCGAAGAGGGGGAAGTAAAAGATGTTTCAATAAAATTGCCAAGAAAACAAATGATTCTCAGTTATTGAACGCTATCAGGGGTGTTTATAATGAGAATATTGATGAAAATAATAAGAATGATAAGTTGAATAGTTTAAGAACATTACCTGCCTATGGAGTATTGAAGAACATTGAGGAAATCAAAAAAGGGATTGTTGAAGGAAGAAAAGATAAGAAGGAAAAAGCATATGATAGATTAATCATTAAATATAAACAGGGTAAGAACATGTTTAAGTTTTTCAAAGATGGATTAGTGAATCTTTGGAAAGTGAATAGGGATTTACGGAAAACGGTATTCAACGGTAAAAGATATTTGATTGATTATTCAAGGGCTGATATTAAGCAAGGTTATAAGTTTATAATTGCACGGAAAGATTTTGATAAGCTTGTTGACGATTTGAGTGAAAGAGTTGCGTTGATCAAAGTTGAATACGATAGTGGTAAAAGAGATATTAAGGAATTTTTAAATGAGAATGAGGGAGAAGTATTATTGACTAGGAGAGAATACATTGAAATTGTTCGAGATTATGAGAATTTCTACAAATTGCCGTTATTTGGTGGATTGTTTATGATATTCGAGGAATTAAGTCTTCCTATTGTTTATTTCTTCCCGTGGATGTTACCCAGTAATTGTGTATTACCTGGGATGTTAGAGAAAAGATTAAATGACAGAAGAAATAGAGGGATTGCAAAACTGAAGGAGAGTATTATGAAGGATGAATGTGTGGAAGATGAACTAGAAGCGGAGAGAAGATGCCAAGAGTACATCCAGGACGTTGCCATCAATAAGATCAGTGGGTACAGTGTCGGAAGCACGCATCCGGAGCGGGTGGGTGCTCTTTGTGACGTGTTTGGATGTCGCGGCGCAACGGCGGCGGCGTTGCAGCGACACCAGCGTCACGTGCTTGTGGATGACTGGTTGGTCACGTGCGGTGGTGGTGTGGCAGTGCTGCACGGAGCGGAGGTGGCGCAGGCGTGTCTGGCGCGTGGGCTGTGGCTGGAAAGTGGCGCGGGTGGCGCGGCAGGGCTTCTGGACGACGCGACGGCGGTGCGGGGCTTACGTCAGCGATTGGAAAACTGGCTGGTGGTGAGATTTATTAACGCGGCTCGGTAGCGACGGGAAACGGGAAGGTCAAGGAGAGAAGAGTGAGAAGAGTGAGAAGCGGAGAGAGAGTGGGAGTGGTGAGGGAGTATAGTCAGAGTAGTCAGAGTCACAGTGACAGCAAGGACAGCTGGAATTGAGAGGTTAGTGCTTTCACGTCTCTGATAGGTCTTTTCCCTGTTCACCAGTTCACCTGTTTCCCTGATCACACTGGCTGCTGCTGCTGTTGTTACTGCTTTCCGTCACTTGTCCCCCTTGCCGTGCTCTATCCATCGCACAAACACCCAACCCTTCACAATCACTGTATAATATATAGCATAGACTGAGGTTCATAGACTAATCATAAGTGTGTATTGTGTATGACTGATTTCAAATTTTTTCCATTATAAAATATTTTTAATTTAATATCAACAACAGTTATATTCCTCGTATATTTTCCAATTTTACATACAAATACAGATCATCATGCCTAGATTAGGATTTTCAAGTTTAGCCCATAAATTTCACGAGGAAAATCCCTCTCCAACCAACAGTCGTTCAAATAGTACTTCGAGTTTACATCAACAACAAAATGAAAATCATAATAATCATCATCAGTCTAATTCCTCACATGAATATCCAGTCTCAAGTTTTTCAATGAATCATGCTTCTTCTTCAAGAAGATCCTTCTTTGGTTTAAATTTGGGTAAATCTCCTTCAAACGAATCGCAATATTCCATAATGTCCGATGATAACCATCATGTACACAGCAACAACAACAATAATAATTCTGGATCGCCTCATTTACCTTCAGCTTCCTCTCCTCATAACCCTCCCCCAATGATGGCAAGAAACAATTCAGGTTCAATGGTCCAATTGAAAAAATTCTTTAGACCTGCAAGAAAAAATTCAACGGACCACATTCATCATAATTCTCCGCTAACTACACCTTCCAATTCCTCAAATGCAAAAAGACAAAATTTAACTTCACATAATTCTTCTTCTCATTTGAAATCTTTCGCAATGGGTAATAATAATTCTACAAATGGTCATCATTCAGGGTCAACAACCCCTTCAACTCCAACTTTCACTCATGACGCCCATAATAATATGATTGTCAAAACAGATCAAAAATTCTGGGATGATTTGGAAGGTTCAGTTACTAAGAAATACGGTAAATTAGGTAAGGTTTTAGGATCCGGTGCTGGAGGTTCGGTTAGATTGATTGTTAGGGAAAGTGATGGTGTCACCTTCGCTGTTAAAGAATTTGTCCCAAGAAGAGCAAATGAATCAGTCAAAGAATATGCAAAAAAATGTACGGCTGAATTTTGTATTGGTTCAACTTTACATCATCCAAATATTATTCAAACCTTAGATATTATTAATGAAAATAATCATTTTTATGAAGTTATGGAATATGCTCCAATAGATTTTTTCGCTGTTGTCATGTCTGGTCAAATGACTAGATCAGAAATTAATTGTTGTTTCAAACAAATCACTTTAGGTGTAGATTACTTACATGCTGCAGGTTTGGCTCATAGAGATTTGAAATTGGATAACTGTGTCGTTACAAAGGATGGTATCGTCAAGTTAATCGATTTTGGTTCTGCCGTAGTTTTCAAATACCCCTTTGAAAATGATATTGTTATGGCTCATGGTATTGTTGGTTCCGATCCCTATTTGGCTCCTGAAGTTTTAACTTCAACCGATAATTATGATCCCCAATTTGTTGATATTTGGTCAATTGCAATCATATATTGTTGTATGACTTTGAGAAGATTCCCATGGAAAGCTCCAAAGAAGGATGATCCAAGTTTTAGTCTGTATTGTATGCCAGACGATCAACCTCATGATTATGTGGAAAGTGCTAAAAAACACAAGGAATTATTAATGGATAGAAAGAAGAAAATTTTGCAACTACAAAAGGAAAAAGATGATAAGGAAGACACTTCGGTTGAAAAGATTACGGAAGAAGTGAAGAGTTTGAACGTTGATAAAGAAGCAAATAAGGAAAATAATAGTTCAGAATTAAATAATAGATCTGAAGAAGAAAAGAAAAATAATGAAAGCACGGATAATAATCAATTTAAGGATGAAAAATTACTTGAAGATCCAAGTAAAATGGCAGTTAAACCTCAATTGGTTTCTGAGGAAAATGAACCATCTGCTGCTGAACCTGCAACAGAACGTTCTCAAGCCGAAAAAGTGGCACAACCTTCTGAACAAGAACACCATCATCATCATCACCATCATCACAATGAAGCATCATCCTCTGCCACCCCAGTCGCCAATGGTAATGCAGAAGCACCAGAACGTCGTACTGTAAGCCAGACTAAAACTCAAAAACAAATACATGGTCCTTATAGATTAATGAGATTGTTACCACATGCTGCTAGACCTATCATTTCAAAGATGCTGGCTGTTAATGTTAAGTATAGAGCTACAATGAAAGAGATTTTGGAAGATGAATGGTTTGACCAAATCTTATTTTGTACTGTCGATGCTGATGGGAAAACAATTAATGCTCCAGGTCATCATCACACTGTCGTATGATATTATTACCTATTTTGTTTTTTTTCTTTGTTGACTTCAACTTGTAATGTTGAAACTATTTGTCATATTCAAATCTACACTCATTCACTTCTATTAAATCACCCTCACTTCATTGTTTTTTCAAAGTTATTTTGTTCTATGCTCACGTCTTCATGTTTTTTCATTCTGTTTATAGATTTCTCTGATACAGCCACCGTTGTTTTGCCACACAATACAACTATTTATTTATTTATTCTATCACCTTTTGTTTTTTTTTTTACTTTTTTTCAATTTATACATACATCCATTTATCTACATACAATCTTATACATTTTTTTAAAAGACCACCTACTAAAATCTAATAAAACAAATTACATTATAGCTCAGGTAAATATAGAGTATAGCCGTCCTCTGCAAATTGTGGAAGTATGCCTCCCTGATCCCATAACATGCATCAATGATCAGTTTTTTAAGTTAGAATGTTTCCAATCTGGAAATATTTGTTTTTTCTGCAAAGTGTTTGGACATATTTACCACATTTTCAGTGATGCCAAATGTAGATTCTAAAATTGATTTCATGATTAAACCAATCGTGCTGATCATGAATTCGGATGCAAGAAATTAATCAAAAATATGAAGCAAAAAATCCGCAAGTTGTTTACCCATTAATAATTTTGGATTCAGTTTTGAAAGCTTATCCAACGATAAGGTAGTGAGGAAGTATAATTGTCTTAAATCGTATTCCGGGATTCCAATAATTCAATCCTTTATGAAATTTGAGCATTTTTCATTGGGTTTGTAGTCAATTATGTTGGCAATTTTTTTTAGTTCTTTTTCCCTTAATTATTCCACTGATGATTCAAATGAAAATGCTAAATTTTTTCTTCAATAAAGAAGTTTCTGATAAATTATTGTTACTTGATGAGACTCCAAATATTTCATTTTGTTCACTCAACACACCCTCTGCATTCACTGTGGCGGTATTATTTTCCAAAATGTTGTGATTAGGTGATACGATATGGAGATATTGAACATACCCAACTATATCGGATTTACACAGAAGATGCTGGTGAGTGTAAATATAGCAATGAAGGTGTGGTAAATTGTTATGGTGTTTAAACTAGATTAATCTGAACTTATCGGATTTACCGAGTTGTGAATAGTTTACATGTACTCAAGGTTATTGAGTTCTAGAATATATAAATGAAAGAGAAGTCCTTCTTTCATAAAGGTTATTTGAGTTTATAGGTTTATAGTATGTTATATAAAGTTATATATATAAAATATAGAAAATAATAGATTCAAATAGACACATACAAGTATGGATACAACTCATAGGATAATTAACTTACAACAAGTAGGAGATGACCTTCTCTATCAGGTGATCTAATATAATTAATCGGTAGTTTTCTAAAATTTGGAGTTAATAAAACATCTTTTTGAAATAACTGTTTCTGAATTTTTAGATAGATATTTATGATATTTATAATTTACTTTCTCGCCCTTTTCTTAAATTATCAACCATGCAACAAATCTGAGTACAGCACGGCCATTAGATTTGTTCAACTCTTTTTTACGATCCGCTGCTTCCTGCTCTAAACAACATTATATTTCTAACAATTTAGATGTAATTTATTACAACAGTAGCAATAAAGAACATTCGCCAACCAAATAACATGATATATTATTTCTTTATCCTGGATAGAAGATAGAAGATATACATTTGCAATCATGAGTTATAAGACAACATAAAGTCATCTTCATTAAAGACCTACCACCACTATCATGATCAATCATCTTTAACATGCTATCCATACTGAAAAATATAAACTAAAAGACCAGTGGATATGCAATTTATAAGACATTAATCATAATCATCATTAAAACTGTATTTGCTATTAGCACCGTGAGCAAATCCTATGGACCAAGCAAGGTTTTTTCTAATATTGACCGCCGAACTTATTGTAGTGCATAGTCAGTACCCAGTTGAGTATGCCATTAATGATATCTCAGCCAAAGAATTTATATACCACAAAGTCAGCATACTTAGAAAGCCATGTTTGGAGAGAAGGTGACGATCGCAATCAACATAATCAATACTGTAACCAAAATCCCAGTATTAAGTTGATTAAATTCCACTAAATTTTAATACTATAACCTCATCTGTAGCTTTTGAATACAAAGAATCATACATTTCGTTATTCAAATCTGCAAGCTAGTCTTAATTTTAAATAATGACATATTACCAGTAACATTTAACACGAAAAGGCAATAATGAATACTTGAAACATTGTGACAATTCTCCCACCGTAGTCTTTTCATGTCCACGGATACCATCTACATTTGAGAAGGAAAATTAAAGGACGTATGATACGAAATGGTCAATAGATTGGTGGAAGGAGGAGAAGAGAGAAGAAAGGAAAGGAACGTGGCGAAGACATAGATCAGACATCAGATCTCAGATCAATCAAATCTCAAAACATCAAAACTCTCGGCTCTTCCGCGAACAAGCTATACAAGCTCTCGTCTTTCCAACCGAGAAAATAGAGTTAAAGCAATATACGATTTGATGCACGATAAATATAGTTCTGAGGATGCTTATAGCTGGGAATTGGTTCACTCTGAACTGGGCTCGTACCAAACACATACTATGAGTCTTTCCTCGAGATATTCAATACACTGGCCAGAATCTCAAGCTTCAGAATCCGAACCTACGACCACATTGGTTATCTCCTCCCCGAAGGGATTGTACGTTGATATCAGACCATTGAAAGATGGATCGGCATTTGATTGGTTCTTTGCCGGATATGAGATTCCAATCACACCTGCTAAATTTGAATTCAACCATGAATTTTATGATTCTGCATACATAAGTCATTATTTCAAGAACAATTTTTCTTCGAAAGGTTTCAAATTTGCTTCGGATGTTGGTAATTTCCAAAAATCAAATGATTTAGTCGAATCGGCAATGGGGGTTCGAGTTGAAACTGGTGAAATGATCAATTCTAAAACTGGGAAAGTGGAACCTTATATTGAAAAATGGATTACTTGTGATTCGAATAAAATCTCAGATTTAACATATGTTGGTGACGATAAAGATAATAGCTCATCCAGATGTTTGGTTTTAGATACCCAATTTGGGGGTATATTGGATAACGAGAATGAAGACGAGGTCGTTATTGGGAGGTTCATTGTCTTGGGTAAATGGGTCCAGGCTTTGGTTTGGAATAAAGCGATACACTCATCTATGGAGGGCAGTGTTGGCGTTGTTTGTTATGTTGAAGAAAGTGAATCGACTCCGATGATATCATTCGGTGGTCAAGTTAATTCATTGCCTAAACTAACACAATTACTGGGCAACAAAGACTATAAAATTGGCGATACTGCAATTACTGTTAATAATGTCGATTGGATAGTGAAAGAGGTTTCAAACTGGTGATCTAACTTTTTGTAGATTTTAGTAATAAAATTATTTAATTAATTTATTTATTTAACATTAGATAAAATACAAATCGTTTATATAATACTTCCGTTGTTTTTATGTTCAAGAAAAAGGGAATTACGGTAAAAATCCCAAATCGTTGTTTAAACTCCAAAAATCTTCATTACCAACAACGTCAAACAAACTGTTAAAAGTTTCAGTCATACCGTTATTATTTGAATTCTGCTGTGGTTGAACTCGATATCGTCTATTATTACCCATTGAACCCATATTATTTTGGTTCATATTGTTACTTCCAGGGTTAGCATTTAATTTATTGTTTGAACCGTTATTATAAGGTCGATAATTGCCACTTTGATTGAGGTTATTATCGGCACCCAGATAATTTGGTATTAAATTTTGGTAATTACCCTGTCGTGCGTTGGAAGCAAAATTAACATCGTTGTTTTGACTATTGTTGTTAAAACCGCCCAAATTATTGTTTGGATTGTTTGAATTGTTATTATTAAAATTATAATAGTTGGGACTTTGGTTATTTGAATTATTACCGTTTTTAATGGTATTGTTGATATTGTTGTTACCAATAATATTAGTATTATTGTTCATGGTATTGAGGTTGTTAGAATTATTTGGATCATCTGCATGCTGTAACATTGTTAACCCGGTTTGAGGAACTTGTTGACCACTCTGCTCTGTCCATGTTGAGATATTACTAATCATAGCAGTTGTACCACCAACAAAGGGAAACAGGTCTGGAATTGTATTTTGAAAGATAAGATTTTCATTCATCATACTTGCATTAGAATCGGGGGATGATGATGATGTCACAGTAGAAGAATGTGTAAATCCTGTGTTGTTGTAGTTATTCGTCGTATTAGTACCCATAATATGAATATTTGCGTTGTTGGTGAGATTGTTATTTGAAGGGGTGAGTGCAGGGGATGCACGTGAATATTTAAATTTGTCAGACATTGTACTTGTAGAAGATAACTCATTATTAGATGTTGTTGACGGTGCAGCACCCAGTGTATTATTTAACAATATTGAATTATTCAAATTTGGTTTGAAATTGGTGCTAATTAAAGGTGATAGAATATTGGGTTGATAAGAAGAAGCCTTTGAAAAATTGGAAACGAGAGACTCGGTTTCTGAGTCTTTTGAGTATTTTCTTTTCAGAGAAGAATTGCCTTGGTTAGTATTACTATTATTATTAGTAGTAATGTTGTTGCTATTGTTGCTAATACTGCCATGCAATGACCTCAAATCACTTTCGAAAGGTTTTGAATTTAATGAAGAAGTAAGTCTTGATTGGGGTTGTAATTGAGGTAATTTGATAGGTAGTGGTAATATTCTATTATTTAAATCTCTATCAACTGAGGAATCTTTGTTATCTTTTTCAATTACCGAAGGTTCTTTAATATCATCTTCAAAACCTGGGGGGTGTAATAATAAATGACTTAAACCTTTTGGAATTGCCGATCTAGTCAAATGGCCTTTTCTTTTCAAACGCTCTTCATCTTCCAATTTATCATCATCTGATTTTTCAATATAATTGGTATCTATATGGAAATGTTTCAAAGGTTTACGGAAAGTTGCTGGTGGTAAACCTATGCCACGATATAAAATTTCAGAAGAATCTGGACCACATCTTAAAATTAAATTACCGATAGTTGCACTCATAATTTCTTCAAAAGTATCTCTGAAACTTAAAGCAAATTTTGTTCTTTCACTCATAACATAGAGAGAAATTGAGCAAGCTCTCAAATCATCCAAACCTCTAAATAAATCTTCGGAAACTGTTGGTCTGGTATGTTTTTTATCATCACCTAATAATTTTCTTCTCATATCATCTCGATTTCTTTGTAACCAAAGACAATAAACCAAAGTTATACCTGCAATAAAAGTCAAATGAATATTTAAAATTGAAAAACCGTGGAAAGTTTTAGAATGATAATTTTTAATCGATTGACAAATTTGACCTGCAGCTGCTTGACATTCTTTAAATAATTTATCATTTGGATCTAATAATTCCAAATAAGGTTGAATTAAATGTCTAATCGATTTATAATAATAAAATAACAAAGTTTGATTTTCAATACCATTACTGGTAAAACCTTGACATTCTTTTCTCCAATTTTGTAAATCTTGATAAAATTTTTCAACTTTATGTAGTTGATTTTTAGAGATTGATTTTGAATTTGAATTAGTTGAAACTATTGATAACTCTTCAATAAATTTTGATTCCAACCTTTTAATTTTAATTGATTGATTAATAAATAAAATTTTGGAATCTGTATTGACTATATTTGAAAAAGATTTTGAAGGTTCATAATCAAATAAGGGTATTGAAGAATCCACTTTTTTTTCATGTAAAATAAAAGGTTTTGATATTGAAATAAGGATTGATCTTTCCAATATATAACAACACCAAAATTTTCTCATTTTCAAATCTTTCAAATTTAAATCTATATTTTGATAAGATTTTGACTTATGTAAATTTAAAGTAACACAAGCATGCATTGCATCTGAGATGATTAAATATAAATTATTTGAATTTTTATCTGCTCTAATTAGAAAAAAGCAAATTAAAATTAATAATTCTATTTTATTATAACTTTCCAAATTATTTGACAATAAAATCAAATGTCTTAAAGCTGTTGAGAAAAAATTAAAAGGATTTGGGCCTTTATATTTACCCGTTGTTTTATATAGTAAAGCGGATATTGAATAAATGAGAAACATTCTTGAACAATTAAAATGATAATCATTTGAATTGAAATCCTTTGAATTCAATTGGGCTTTATATTCACTACTATAATAGGATTCATTAAATTTGAAGATTTCTTTTTCATCTAAAAGTGGGAATTTGTATTGTAACATTCTAAAATATAAGGCTATTAAATTTTTACTAAATTTTTGATCGATATTTAAGATTGGATCGAATTTTATAAAATCATTTAAATGATAATTTTTCAAAACTGAGTTTTTATAAGAGGTTGAATTTATATTCATAAAAGTTGAATAAGATTGATTAATTACATGATCGAAATCAGACATTGAATCTTCGTTATATTCATCAGTATTATCAAATGAAGATCCGGATTTAGTGCCAGAATTATCGATAAAGGATGATATTTTCTTATATTTCAATATTTTTTCATCATTTAAAGTGATTTTCTTTGTTTTATCGTTGAGTCTATTTTTGGCCTTTAATTCCAACAATTTTTCCAATTGTTTGACTTTTTTCTCCAAGAATCTAGTATATTCATCATTTTGATGATTATTGATATTAGTTTCACCATATCTTGGGGGTTTGATACATTCGACACCTGCCTTTAAACAATTAGTACAACTTGGAAATCTCTGATCACATTTTTGCTTTCTCTTTTGACATAAATAACAGGAGGTTGATCTGCCTCTTTTATCATGGAGATGCTGATTAAATATAGAACTTGATTTCGTATATTCATCTTTGGTAGATTTCTTTTCATTTTCATTTCCATGATGATGGTTATGGTTTGAACAATAATCCATTTCAGTAGAAATTTTTGATGGAGCGGTTTCGGAATTATTGATATTAGTAGTAGCAGTAGCAGTAGCAGGGAATTTTTGCAAAGTGTCAGAAAGTGGACCCTTAGCCGCTGTCTCCTTTTCATCCATTGGATATATACTAGTTTCCGACGTTGGAATTTCGTATCCAATAAATCACCAACAGAGAACAAATAAAAATCAACCATATAAGCCATCAGTCAGCACCCCCCTCACAGATGGACACCCCACTCTGCAAGTTCAACAAGAGCGGTCACCGAAGGAGCACCCCCAGTATACACAGTAAACAGTAAACCCACGCTATAAACAGCTAGCAAGGTCGCACTTTTTGCAGACACCGGGGCCCGGCGGGAGCGGCACACGGCGAGAGCGGCAAGAACGGCGCACCCCCTCCATCCTCTCTCTATTCTCGATCTATTCTCGATTTATTTGCCGGCCACCGACCACCGCCAACCACGCACCCCCGCACCCCGCACTTCGCCTTTCCTAGCTTCTTGTTTCCCCGCTTCTCGCTGAAATGGGTTAAATTCTAAATTACTAATTACTATATCACTAAATAACTAAATAATTTCCTACTGCGCCACACGGTCACGTGCAAGCCATTGCAGCGCCACCGGATAGAGACTACACACTTTCCCAACAACGAGAGAGACGACACCGCCCTCCCTACTTTGCTCAGACACACTGTCGTCAACCTCACTACTAAACTCAATGTCCTCTCTCTGGTACCCTTGAATAAACTGGCCTCCTCGGATATGTTCAATCCGATCCGCCCATTTCCCCAAGCCATCGAAAATATGTGTAGCATAAATGATACAACAGCCACGTTCAACGGTTTCATCGTACAAAAACTTTAATAACTTTTGTCTGACTAAAACATCCAAATCAATAGTAACTTCATCTAATAGTAATAAATCAAATGGTTTCAACAATCCCATACATAATTGAACCCTTCTTCTCTCTCCATCTGAACATCTGTTCATTCTCCATTTATGATCAATCTCTAATAGATCAATCAATCCATCCCTTCTTTGCTTGTAATAATCACCACCTACACTACTAATCAATTCATCGACTTTAATATCTCTTTTAGTAATCTCATTATTGGCCCATTCAGTACCGAGATAAACAATATTCTTATCATTTAATTTATAATTAGTATGTAAATCAAATGGATTAATACCAAATAATTTAATATCTCCTTCTTTGATTAATTTTTTGCCCGCTAAAATCTTCAACAATGTCGATTTACCAGCCCCATTAGGTCCAACTAATAATAATTTATCACCTTTATTCATACAGATATTAATATCATCTAATCCTAATTTCTTAGTTTCGGGATACTGAAATTTCAATCCATTGGTGTATACCACATGTTCTTCACTCATTTCACTCATTTTAATATCTTCTAATTGTCTAATTGTCATGTATTATCCAAAGATTTCAATTATATGTATTTGGTAAAACCATTAAACTTCACATGTCAGTCTGTCAGTCCTCTGCATGTGGATCTCTTCAATTTTCAATTTTCATAACCTCACCACTCGCTAATCCGATTTTCGCATTTTCGCATTTTCGCATTTTCGCATTTTCGCATTTTCGCATTTCGTTTATTTTTTTTCGTGAATCTTGTGTGTTTTTCAAGCTAATCTCCTTGCTTCGTCCTGTTTTCCATTAATTTTGTTTCATGTTTGACACTTCACTCCTCTACAAGCCTTAACATAACATACAAAAGCAATCATGGAAAGAAAAAAATTGATGGAGGCATCCATTACAAAAGAAATCAATGAAATCAATCCAGTAGTTGCAATCCCCTACGCATCTTCTGTTTATTCACTCGCATTAACTAAAGGTCCAAGATGGCTATTTACAGGGGGTGAAGATGGTTTAATTAGGAAATTCGATTTTTTCCAATCGGTAGAAGGTAAATCCCTGCTAACGGTCTCTCAAAGACATCAAATAATTGATTCCATTCTATTCAATGGTATGATTTGTTCCTATTGGGAAAATGAAATTCCCTTCTATAAGACGGATTTATCAAATATTAAAAACGCACAATCAAATTCTCAAAAAAAGAAGACTTCTTCTTCTTTTTCTTCAACAACAACTGCAGATTCAAATTCATTTTTTGAACCTCAAATTAGCCCTGTTTATTCATTATGTGCCGATTATAATGGTTTTTGGCTTTTAAGTGGACTACAGAATGGTTCAATCACTTTACAATCAGTTAGATCATCCGAAGGTACAATCCAATGGTATTTCAGAAATGCAAATGATAAAAATGTAGATTCAAATAATAAAGTATATTATCATTCAAATACAGTTTCTTGTTTAGTTACTAATTCTCTTCAAACTAATTTCTTAAGTGGATCATGGGATAGGAAAATTCTTCAATGGGATTTAAATACGGGTAAAAATATGAATCTTTTCAATAAATCAACAGGTCAAATTTCTTCATTAGAATATAGACCTATAATTGGTACAGATTTAAATTGGCAACCAAGGGAGGATGGAAATGATGAAAAAAATAAAAAGAATGAAGATGAAAACGATGATAGTGATATGGGTTCATTGTTTGATGATGATGATGAAGATGACGACAAAGATGACGATAATGGCAATAATAATAATAATAATAATAATAATAAAGAAGAAGGAAAACCCAAATCTGCAAAAAATGAAATTGGTGATGTAGAAATGAAAGATGTAGATAATGACCAAGCAAAGGAAATTGTTGCTTCCAAAAATCCTCAAGTTAAAAGAGATATTACCAAATTACAACGTGAATCATTACAGAGTGGAACTTATGAAGGGGCACAAACATCGGATAATATCTTTCTATCATCATCGATTGATGGTTCCATCAATATCTGGGATTCAAGAATTACATATAAATCAAACTGTGTTGAAAAATTTCCAGTGTTGGCACATACTCCACCATGGTGTATGTCGGCAACATGGTCTGTTGATGGAGATTCCATTTTTGTGGGTAGAAGAAATTCCACAATCGAAGAATATGATGTCAGATATCCAACTAAGGTGAGTAAATTAATGAAATTCCCAGCCGCTTCCGGTAGTATCAGTGTTGTTCGAACATTACCAAATAGAAATTATATTCTCTGTGGATGTCAAGATAATATTCGATTGTATGATTTAAGATTGTATGAGTCGGGAAACACCTCTAAGAAGAACTCCTCCTCCAAAATTCCATTTACCATTATTCCTGGTCACAACGGTGGTATTCTCAGTGACATTTTTGTGGATCCTACCTGCAGGTTTATGATATCTGCCAGTGGTAACAGAGGATGGCAGGGTAAAGCTGCCGATTATGTCTACATCTACGAGTTTCTGTAGACTCTTGTCCGGGCTCCGCGAGAACTCGATTACCCCGCGCATCCCGCCGCCGATTGCGGCACAACTCCGACGCTCCGAGGATATGATGATCCAGGACAGAGGGAAAGAGGAGAGAGGAGAGAGGGGTCCTTCTCCCGTGTGGTAGTGGCGACTGCCAACTTCTTTATATATAAAAGACGCTGATTTTGCACTTTTGCTTATTGCAAGTGTGAAGTTTTGTTATGAACACCCAGTTCTTTTTTTTTTCATTCACAGGTCAGCAACAAACACAAAATTCTCCTTCATTCTCGCCCGCTTCCCACTTAATGAATATTTCAAACAAAATAAGAACTAACAACCTAAAATTAACTCCCCTAATTAAAACTTATAAACAGTTTTCAACAACTTCGATGAGGTCCACCAAGGGTGAATTATATAAATATCAGGATAACTTACCTTCCTTACCTGTCCCTAAACTTCAGGATACTTTGAACCTCTATAAAGAATCTATTAAACCATTCTATCCAAATGGTGAAAATGATTCTGAGTTTATTAAATATTCTAAAATTATAGATGAATTTGGTATATCCAATGATGGCAATCAATTACAACAAAAATTGGAAAATTTTGCAGTTGATAAAAGAAATTGGTTATCAGAATATTGGGATAATTATGCATATTTAGATTATAGAGATCCCGTATCTCCCTTTGTTTCTTATTTTTTCAGTCATAAGGACATCAATTCTACAGTTTGTAAGGATCAAATTTTAAAATCAACTGCATTAACGTTGAAAGTTTTAAACTTTATGGAAATGATTGAAGATGAATCTTTGGAACCTGATTTGGCCAAAAATTCTCCTTTTTGTATGGAAAGTTTTAAATGGATGTTTAATAACTGTAGAGTTCCTGGTGATTCATCCGATTATAATTTAACATACAATGGCAAAGTGAATAGATTTATGATTGTTATGTCAAATGGTTATATTTACAAATTGCAAACTCATTCAAATGATAAACTTTTATCATTCAGTGAAATCTATTCAGGTTTAAATAAAATCAGACAAGAATCGATTAATCGTGGCCCTAATCCAAATCCAATAGGTATTTTAACTTCTTCCAATAGAGATGATTGGTTTAAGAATTATGAAACTTTAAATAAAATTTCAGTAATTAATCAAATCCACTTTAGTGATATTTTCAAAAGTTCCTTTGTACTTTGTTTAGATGATAATTTGCCAAATACAATTGAAGCTAAATCTAGAAATTGTTGGCATGGTGATGGTATAAACAGATGGTTTGATAAGCCCCTTCAATTTCTTGTTGCTAAGAATGGGTCATCGGGTTTCTTGGGTGAGCATTCTAAAATGGATGGTACTCCAACTTCAAGATTAAATGACTGGTTGGTTTCTCAGCTTGAAACGTTTGAAGTACCAACAGATTTCAATTCTTCCATGGCATTACCATCTATCAATCAATTGAATTTTGAAGTCAATCCAGAAATTTCTAAAGCAATCAAAGTAGAAACTGAAAAATTCAATAAAACCGTTAATTCTTTAGGTATTAACACATGGCAATATTTTGGTTTAGGTAAAAAGGATATCAAATTATTCAAATGTTCTCCTGATAGTTTTGTCCAAATGTTGATCCAATTGGCTTATTATAAATATACTGGTACTTTAAGACCAACTTATGAATCCGCCTCAACAAGAAAATACTTTAAAGGTCGTACAGAAACTAATAGATCTGTTTCGGTTGCTGCGTTGCAATTTGTTAAAGATTGGGAAAATACTTCGATTTCAACAGAAGATAAGATTAAATCTTTCAGATTGGCACTACAAAGTCATGGTAATTATAACAAATTGGCATCATCTGGTTTTGGTGTTGATCGTCATTTGTTTGGTTTAAAGCAAATGATGGATGCTAATGATAAAGATTCTCAAGTTGTCAATGATTTTTTCAACAACCCAATTTTCAGTTATTCACAATATTGGTATTTATCAACATCCCAATTAAGTTCTGAAAACTTTAACGGATGGGGTTGGTCCGCTGTTGTACCAGAAGGTTTTGGTTTTGCTTATATGATTAATAACGACTGGTTGCATATCAATATTACTAATTTCAAAGAAAATCCATTTGGTTACAAGGTTGATGAAATGGCATATTTCCTTACTCTCAGTGTTCAAGAATTAAAGGCTGCATTGAGTAAAGAAATCGTCAGATCTAAACTTTAATTGTTTATTGTGTCTGATATGAAGTTTCCTATTTTTCCTCTTCATCTTATTATTATTGCTACCTTTTACCTTTTACTTTTATAAAATTTTCACATAAGTATAGTTTTCAGTAATTGAACTGGCAAACAGATTTTAAGTAAAAAAAAAGAGTGTGTGGCGCGTAAGTGTTGTAATGTTTTCAATGTGGCGGTGCGAGCTACATGAAATAAAGGAAAAGTTTTTGAATTTTTTTCTCAATTTTTTTTTTCTTCTAAGAGTTAATGTTATCTCTCGGGTTTTCAAAGAACACATAAATAAAATTATAAGGCACTAAAGATCAAATATAATGTTCAAGAATAAGAAGACAAAGCAACAATCTATAAATGTGGTAGACAGTCTATTATCTAACTATTTACAGGTTTCTGATAAGAAATTAGTGAAAAGTAAAGAAAAGGGGAATAAGGAGCATGTTGCAAGTAAGATACTCGAAGTGAATTCGAAACTTGGGAATTTCAAAAAGAACAAAGATAGTTTGAAAAAACATAAGCTGAGAGAAAGAAAATTGAGGAACAAAGAAATGAAAAAAGTTGAAAAAATAAATGAAAAGATTATACGACAAAGTAAAATTGATAATGGAGATGAAGGAACCATCCAGGAAATAGTTGATGATAAATTGAAAAATTTGAAAAGATTGGATATGGTGAATAATGATGAAGACCTTTTAGATTTACAAAATGATATTTTGAATCTGACAAAAGTAGACAATACGAAAACTAAATTGAAACAACTGAGAAGTTCGAAATATTTGGAAGCTAAGAAAAGAAGAGAGGAGGAAATGTTCTTCAATGATAACGTATCTAAAGGTACTATTAAAGTTGGTGGTATCACCCCCGGTCTTGCACTACCTGGAGCTGACGATAGTGATAGTGAAGATTTTGATGATAATGAGGAGGACGATGATGAAAATGGAGGTGGTGCTAACAATCTTGCTAATTTTAAAGACGACTTTGATGATTTTAATTAGTGAAATTAATTTTTCTATAAAAAAAAAGGAAATTTGTAATTTTAAATATTTATAGTTTATAAAAAAAGGCGTATTTGTATCAATTAATCTCCTCCATGTGCAATCCCATAAAGGGAGAAGACATGCGTCCAGCTTTCAATAGTACAGTTTAATGATTGCATCGTTGAATATTTTAGGTTCAGTAGTTTAATTAACGGGCTTCACGATTTGAAATTAATCATCATATTGAAATGGTAGTATGTAATATACAACCTTTACATAAAAGTCAAATAAATATATTAAATCATATGTTCAATGGGAAAAAAATAGCCTAATATATAAAACATTGCAGGGCAAAATATCCAAACTCAAAAAAAAGAAACTCAAAATTGATTTATTAGATCAACATATATAAGGAATTATGAGAATGGGTGTATGATGGAAGATACTACCCTCAAAAACATATATGTCAATAGCTTCATATTACACAATTAATAACTGGTATAGTAATATCCTTACTTTGTTCCAATGCATTATATTTCTTACCGCAAACTTAGTTGGTTGTTACTGTGCTATCCTTCCTATAGAAATAATTGATGTATCAATTGATACTTCCCCTCTTGATATTTCTCTCAGAATAATCATGTATTCAACCACTTCATCTTTTTTTAGGTAATTAAATGGCACCAAAGGTTGCAAATTCTCCACCCTCATGCAAAGGTTGGCATCACCAGTTTCAACATTGTCTGGATACTCAGTTGACATATCAAGGATATATGCTTTATGATCCCTCCATTCCTTACTTGATCCTAAACGTACTCTCACCTTGTAAATATTTTTAACGTGGTTTCTAGGGACAACAGCATTGAAATCATGATCTTGATTCATGATGATTGATCTTCTTTCATATGCAGCATGAGATTAAGTTTCAAATCTGACAATTGCTTCATTTGGCAACACCTGATACTCCTTTCTGGTTTCATTCATTTCAACATTACAATAATTATCAGATAATCTAGCTCCATTTTCTATTGTGTAATGTGTGCACACATCAACTAAAGATGCAACCCACTTTTCAATAGTATTATTTAGTTCATGCATCGTTGAGTGGTCTAAGCTTGATAGTTTTATAATTATGTTTAATGCTTTAAATTGAATAGTTCTGGTTTAGTATTGTAGTTTGTAGTACTTGATTAGTATAAACTTTGTTTTAGATGAAAAAACAAGTAATCATCTCCATCAAATATGGACTACAAAGCCATAAGTTATTGATGTCTACGTTGGATCTCTCTGTTTATGAATATTCCATATGTGACTGATTATTTTTCTATCTTACATAACTATGCATTGATATCATAATCCAATCATTGTGGACTACAGCTACTTGGTCATTCACCTAACTTTCATCTTTTATTCTCGCTTTGACATCTACATCTTAATATAATCTCCCCATCCCGATAGGACAGAACGCCAGAGGCCGGAGACAAGTGACCATGTCCTACATTTCACCGATGGCAAATACAACACACTGCACTGTTCTCCTTTCCAGTTTCACCTTGTATTTCTAATAAATACATCATTAACAGCCATGAAACGCAAGCTAAGCAGTAAGAAGAAGCATTAAACTACTATAGGCTCCTCCTTGAAAGAAAACATTAACAAACACCTCTTGGCTAAAAACAAGATTAGTATCACAAAAAAAAAACTACTAGAGGCCATAAAAGAGCCAAATTTGCTTTATCTTTGAGGTCTAGTCAAACCAAACGGCCTAGAGCAAATATATGTTTTATCCCCAATTCCGCTGATAATGAAGATTCCATGGGACCCAATTTTTATGATGATGAAGATCCCTATGAATATCCAAGACCCGTACGCTTTTCATTTCCGCCAATAACATGGATGCGGTGGTTTAACAAAAACCAAAATCACGATTTCCTCCCCCTAATATATCCAAATTCTCATACCTTGTTTGCCAGGAACGAACTAAAGTTGAAAAACCTCTTAACCATTAAATATATAATTGATTATTTTTGGTCGGTTCTATTTTCCAAAGAAGTCTGATGTTATTACGAGGACTCGACGAAACGAGATTACCAAAAGTTTGTTTTGGATGAGAAAGCAAGCAAGCATTTCAGAAAATACAACAAGTATGACGAAAATGGACTCCGCATTCCCTTCAATACAAAACCTTATACCTACGTTGCATCTTTGTATCATTTTGAGGATGTGCACAAACATATCTAATGGGTTAGAACAATAAAAAAGGGAAGCTTCGCCAAATTCTCAATTGCCGAAAAAGAACTCTATGATAAGTGGCAGTGTCTCTATAAAGAAATCCAATCAACCACTGGCTTGGATTACAACCTTTGTAATTCTTACGTTGCATTTTTGACTGATGCGACTGTTGAGCAGCTATCCCATGATTTTAGGGTCAGAAAGCTAACTTATGCCTATTGGGGCTTTCGTGGGCAATTTATCGATTAATGGTTAGTTTCCTGTGATGAGTTATCTAAATATGATCTTCTTTATTTTTAGTATCTTCTATATATGCCTATATTTATTAAGAACAATATTGGCTGAAAAGATAATATAAGCAAATCGGACCCGCCATGGAAAAGAAAT
Source organism: Pichia thaimueangensis (assembly GCA_030569635.1). Taxonomy (NCBI): domain Eukaryota; kingdom Fungi; phylum Ascomycota; class Pichiomycetes; order Pichiales; family Pichiaceae; genus Pichia; species Pichia thaimueangensis. Next base: position 17,135 of record JAJMLM010000197.1, on the reverse strand, counting down.
AAGCTACGTTTAAGGTTTCATTAATGGGCACTGGGCCTTCTTGACGGGTGTAACGATCAAAGCAATTTCACATTTTTGATAAATTAAGGATAGATCTTCTCAGAATTGGGATTTCAAAGGTGCATTCAAAAACTAGGTACCACATGGACTAACATAACGACTCAATGCAATTTTAAATTTGTGTCACTTGGGATATATTTTTTTGGTGGATCATCACAGTTATTTGGCAGTATCAGATCTAAGGAATGTGTTTTCAACACATGTGGTGATAAAATGTATGCAGCTTGTAGTATGTTAAATTTTGTTGTTTTACGTGGGAATTTTGAGGGGCGAGTTGATGGATATTGAATATCTTTCTCAAAATTATGGTTTTCTTTTTAGGCAAAAATGCTATATCATTTATAAAAGTAGTGGTAATACAATTTTCATATTGAAACATTCTTAAAAAGATAAAAATTAATTGTAAAAATACCTCCTCGTACTAAATCACATCTCAGTAAGACCTCTTTTATTTATAAACTGAAAAATATGTGAAAGACATATATATAGTATACAAGATGTAGTTAAGTTGATAATAATTGAGAGTATGTACATGATGGCCGTGATGGCTTGTTGATTATTTACTTTCTGGCTGCTGTTGATGTATCTCATCTAACGGTTTACCGTCATTTTCAAAGGGTAATTCTTTCCTGGCATCATCTAACAGTGGCTTTATTCCCTTTTTGGCGAGATGGACATCGATACATTCTTTATATTGAACCCAGAAATCTTCACATTCATTCTGTACACCTTCCCCCTTTAAAAATTTTTCTGAATACCATGCGTTGAAACAATTATCGTATTGTTGCTTTAGATCGTTACATTCAGGTGCAAACGATGTTGACATTAGATTTCCCATTTATTAAATATAATTTGTATGTACCGTAATTTGTTTCCACTCGTGGTCTCCCCTGTACTACACTGCTGTTGTGGGCCACAACTGGTATCTATTGCAAATTCCCTATCAGAGAGGAAAGTAGACATGCGACCGGCGGTATTGGATAAATCATGGTGTAGCGAAGTTAAACCTCGAGTAAAAACTGTACAGTCGCACGTCGCACTTCGGTCTGATCTGTTCATTTCATGACTCTTACAACTAATTTTCTTTTCAGATATGCATACATCAATATCATTAGATGTTCTTTATATAACGATTCATATACATATGCTATCGCCAATTGCAAAAGCATTTAATTATGTTTATACAAACCTGAGTGACAAAGTTTACAAAAATGTTCATTACTCAACACCCAAAAACAGTATGACAAAACGGCACATTATGTGGAATGTTACTTGGATAACATCATTATTGCATCGAATGATAGACCTAAATATATAGAGTTGTCACATAATATCTTCCAAATTTTAGAAAAATATCAATTGAAATTATCATTGAATAAGATGGAATTTGTTGAAGATTCAATCGATTTTTTAGGTTATCTCATTAAAGATGGTAAACATTTTCCAACTGATGATAAAATCAATAGTATCAAAGCTTGACAAGTTCCGGTTACGTTGAAGGAGTGGTATAGTTTTATTAGTTTTATCATTAATTTGAATTCTTTTGTTCCAGATTGTGCATTGTTGTTGAAAAAAAATCATTGTATCAACATTTAACTTGTCTTAATGAAAAGATGGCTTCCACCGTTGATCCGCAAGTTTTACAGAGGAATTTTATTGAATTGAAAGAAGGTTTAATGAAAATTGTTGGCTTGCAATTATTTAATTCAAATGAGGTTTTTTATGTGATGACTGTGATCTAAGTGTCGAAGGAATTTTGTTGCAGATTTCCAAGGTAAATCCGAAGAAGATGGTTCCTATGGTTTTTTTTTCTAAATCTCTTTTACCTACTCAACAAGGTTACTAAACTTTGAAACGGGAGTTATTGAGCATTTTGCTGACACTCACTTCCAATTATTTGTTGTTGTCGGAGCGGATTGTGGTTTTAACGGATCATAAGGCGTTGGATTCCATTAACCAGAATAACTCCGTGTTGAATAAAAGTATCTTGAAGTTTATTGAAACATTGAGTAAATATCCATTAGAGATCAAATATATGAAAGGCCAAAGTAATTATGCTAATTTTGTTAGCCGTTTTTTGGGGGGGTTGCAAGAACAACCAAAACTTGAACTACACGCATTGTATTACGTGTCCGTACGTTTTAATTCAGATGATGAAGTAGAATCTTTTGAAGGAAATGGTTTTCAATCTAAGAAGTTGTTAAATTTTAATGGTTTATCAGGTGACTATTTGTTACAAATTAAGAGGTTTTTGGGTTTTTCAACAGAATCGGATGATGGTAAATTATATTGCAATTTTAAAGACATTCTGTCATCCTTTGTTTTGGTCAAGGACGAATTACTTTATATTCATTTTTCACAATTGTTGAAAATGAATTGTGTTGGTGATTGTTTGAGGTTGTTTGAACATTCTCATAAGAAGTTTCATGGTACTCTCAATCTTTTATTAGATATTTTAAATCAAGAGAAGGTATATAATCCACAAAATTAATTGTTGGTAACTAAAATAGTAAAAAATTGTTCTTATTCTGATTTGTTCACGCGGTTTCAGAAAATTCCCCCATTGATGCAACAGATTAACACTCTAATGGTGTTTGAAAATTGGCACGTCTACTTTGCCGGTCCTTTAGAACTAGCCGATGGCATCTATAAGAGAGATTGTGAATCTCTTTTGGTATGTGTTGCTTCTGCTGAAAAGGTACAAAATTCCAAAACAGTCAATAGATTTTTACGTCGATTATTCTCATATTTTCCACAAGCACGTAATATCGTTTCAAATAATGGTGGCCCTTTTGTTGCTGATTTTGGACAGAAGCTTGCAAAGTTATTCGATTTGAAATGGAAGTATTCAAGTGTTTATTATCTTCAAGCAAATTCAAAAGTAGAACGAGTCAATGGTTTATTAAAGAAATTTCTTAAATCGATGGATCCGACATTCAAGGCATGGCACACGTTGTTAATTAACTTTTCTGGGTTGTTACAATAGCCTAACCACTGCCACTGTCCTTGATATATTTTAAAGTCGAATGTAATTTGGTTATTCTCAGTCTGATATAGCTTATTACTTTAACAGATTATAAGATTAAGTCCCAAAAAGGAAATACTAATATACCCTCTTTGGGGCAGAATTAAAATAATGATCTCAAAATAAACCTCAAGTTATACACTAGAATCTACATAATAAAGATAACCCTATCACCAAATTTGGGTACAGTTATGTATATATATATATTGATTTTGATGGACCTTTAGAACCTGTAGATCTGGAATTAATAAGAACCGGAACTCAAAGGAAGAGGTTTTACGATATGATTACTTCAATTAACTCTAACGCGTATAAGTATATCACCTTTTTATTCGTAGTTGCTGTTTAACTTCGGGAATACATACAATATACCAGGATCCAGTAATTCGTAAGACACCACCGCACTCGGTCAGCATTCAGCAGTCAGTCTGGCATGTTAAGTGATATGTAGCCCACAAGTCACAGATTACAAGTCACAGTCCACCGTCGCGACGGCGCAACTGCACCAATTGGGGAGATCTAGAATCGTGTAGGAAACGAAAGAAAAGGCAAAAACAAAAAAAAAAAAAAAAAAACACTTCGCTGCTCCGCATCGGGAAATTGCAAATTGCAAATTGCAAAGTGGCCGCCACCGATCGATCCAAACGACGCAAACAAAGTTGTAAAATGGGCAGTAGGCCAATCGCGCTGCAGGCGCGGCAGGCGCGGCAGGCGCACCAGAGCGCGTCAGGGCACATTAGGACGCGGTTCCTTCCTAATTGGGTATCCCGGGCGTCGGTAGCACAATAGCCTTCCTGTTTTCGTGTCACCTTTTTCCCCTTTTCCCTTAATGCCGACTTAGTTGCTACCCCTTTTTTTAGAGAACGCGTTTTCTTGACCTCTCCTATTGTCTTGTATATTATCATGTTGTTGTTAATTTTGTTACTGTAAACAACTAGAATTAAGTTGACAGTTTATAATTTACACTTTAACCTCTTCCCTATTCTATCTTTCCTCTCTAAGTGTTTGCTCTCTCGGTTTATCTCATCTTGCACCTCTAGCTTCCCTTAGTCGAGAATAGTGTATATCCTCTCTTTACCTACTCTTACACCTCAAGTCCTCTTCTCTTAAACTTTGTTTATACACTTTTTACTAAGTATTCACCAATAACTAAAGATCATCAACTATATCCATTTTCTGCTCTTTCCCATCACTTACTCATAACAAAACAACAGGTTTATTTTGACTCTTTTCTCTATTATATGCAACATAGAGTTAACTAATCTTCATTGATATATATACTCCATTACAACAAAACATTGAATTCCAATCCAAAAAAAAGAAAGAAAAAATACAAGAAAAAAAAACACAAACACACAAAATCAAAAAGTAGATGAATCGTCAAACAATTTTTCTGCTATTACTGAATCTATCAGTATCATTAGCTTACCCTTATGAAGGCTTCCCCTTTAGTGAACAACTACCAGATATTGCAAGAGTTGGCGAAGATTATGAATTTTCAATTAACTCTCAAACTTTCAAATCGGATAATGATGAATCCATCGAATATGAAGCTTTTAATCTTCCCTCTTGGTTAAGTTTTGATACTTCCTCTTTACAATTATCTGGTTCTCCAACTGATGATGATGATACTGGTGAATTGGATTTTATTATACAAGGTACAGATAGTCAAGGTAGCCTAAATCAATCTTGTTCAATCTATTTATCCGATCAAGCATCTCCTGAATTAAATTCAGATGATACAATTATTTCTCAACTGGAAGATATGGGTACTACAAATGGTTATGATGGTATCGTCTTAGATCCTGAAACCTCTTTTACATTAACGTTTGATTCAAATACTTTTGAGGTACCTTCAAGTTCTGATAATTCCATTGTTGCCTATTATGGTAAAAGTTCCAATAGGACTTCCTTACCAAGTTGGTGTTTCTTTGATTCGGATTCTTTAACTTTTTCAGGTACTACACCTGCAGTTAACTCAGAGGATGCTCCAAGTTTAGAATTTGAATTAACCTTAATTGCAACTGATTATTCTGGATATTCAGCAGTTTATTCCGACTTTCAAATAATTGTTGGTGGTCATACTCTATATTTAAATACTTCAGATGGTTATAACAATACTGTTACAACTAATGCAGGTGATGATTTTTCAATTGATTTACCATTGGATGATGTTTATCTCGATGGTAGTGTCATTGATTCTGGTGATATTGGTAGTATCGAAATCTATGGTGGACCTTCTTGGGTTGAAATTGATGACAATTCCAAATTATCCGGTACTGTCCCTGATGATCAAACTTCCAATATTGTTATCAATGTTACATTATATGATACCTATGGTGATTCAGTTTTTATGGATTTCGATATTAACGTTGTTCACGAAATTTTCAGTGTTGATTCGTTGTCCAATGTTACCGTAACTGATGGTACATTCTTAGAATATACATTACCTAGTTCTTATTTCACCAATGAATCAGCAACTGATATTGATGTTACATTTGATGAAACTTGGCTTACATTTTATCATTCAAATAATACTTTTACTGGGACTGTCCCAAAAAATTTCAAAAAAGCTCTTATTGAAATAGATGCAAGTATTAATAGTTTAAGTGAAACAAAATCATTTTATATGATTGGAAAATCAAAATCTTCTTCTTCAAGGCGTTCTTCATCGACTAGATCCTCCTCGATGAGATTTTCCTCCTCCCTAAGATCATCTTCTATTTCAAGATCCTCTACGAAAAGTCATTTGTCATCAGCAACTAGCTCGATTTCATCAAAATTTTCTTCATCTACTGGATCTTCATCAATTGTTACAGCTACATCATCCTCTTCCCCAACTCTTGTATCGGACACTACCAATGCAAATAATAAAAAGAAATTAGCTATTGGATTGGGTGTTGCCATTCCTTTATTTGCTATTCTTGTTGCCTTGATTATCATATTTTTCTGTTGTTGTGGCAAAAGAAGAAAGAATAAGAATGAAGATGAAAAGAATAATGATGACCCAACAAATGGTGGTGGCGTCGGTGCTGCTCCATACATGATGAAGCAACATTCTTCATCCAATACAACAGTAACTTCAGCACGTATGCTTGCTGAAAAGAATTTAACAAATCTTGAAAAGGGAACATCCTCTAGTGATCAATCATCATATTACTCTGTTGCACAATCAACATTAACTGGTTCAGATCATAATTTATATCAAGCTGCAAAGCATCAATATAGCACGGATGCATTGTTAGGTGCAGGTGTCGTCACGGGTACTTCAGGTTCTGGTTTTGGTTCTGGTTCAAATCGAAATAGTAATACTGATAGTGGTATTTTTAATTCTTGGAGAAAATCATCAGTTGGCAACAATTTGCAAGCAAGAGATTCTCTAAGTTCATTAGCAACGGTTGCAACAAATCAATTTTTAACCGTTAATATGATCAATGAAAACAAATTAAGAAAGAGTCAAATGATTTTTCCTAAAATGTCCAAACTACGAAATATTAACCAAACCAGTGATTCAATGTTTGATAGTAGCAGCGGATCAAATCCAAATAATGAGACTAGTAGTTCATCATCCCTAAGAGAAGAAGATGGTAATAATATTATTAACTCTAGGGACGGATCGTCAAATACAATTTCATCCGAAGTTCAATTAGTTGGATTTGAAAATGCTGGATCAGCTTCAAGGAAAATTCAAAGAGAAAAAAAATCTTTTAGGGCTGAACTGTACAATATAAATGATGATGAGTTTGATGGTAGTAGTATTTGATGTGTTATTAGATGGTTCTTGTCGCTTTTTTTTTGATATTATAATTGTATTTTTATTTCCATAATATATATGCTTTTTTTCTTTTCGATTCGAATTTTTATTTGAACTTTATAATTTTATTTCTTACTCTTTATTTTATCATAATTTACTCTATACTATAATTTAAATTTACTTATTTAACATTAAACTATTATTAAATTAATTTCTTAAACAATAAAAAGAACAAAAAATAGTGAGAACTATTCCATATCGCCAGAATATTTCAATTGTTGTGCATATGCAGCAGTATCGTATGCTCTTCTTCTACCTTCAACATAATCCATCATTTCACCATAAGATTGAGGAATAACGGATGAATAACCTGGAACATCATAGCCTTCGACATCCCTTGGAACATAGAAACTATAAACAAAAGTCCCAGTTTCGGTTGAAGATAATGCGTCTTTAATAGCACGTACACTGGTGTCGACTTTAACTTGGATTAGGGTACCTGGAACGGACAAAAATTCATGAGTATCTTTACTCATTGTGTTTGCGGAAGTATCATAATCTTTCAATAAATTCGATAAAACTTTGGAAGAGTTTGAATCTTCATTTTCCTCATGGATATGTTCGGTATAACAAACCTCAGCAGTCATAGATAAAACAGAACCAACAGGAACTGGAGCTTTGAATGTAGTGTTATCCAATGAAATAAATCTTGGATAACTTCTCGAAAATGCACCAGCTGCACAATAAGCCAATTCAAAAGTTTGTCTTAATAAATAACCACCAAAGATAATACCATTCTTGTTTCTATATTGAGGTTGTTGGACTTGAGTAGCAGTTAATTTTGTCTTTCTCATCAATGATAAATTGACGGGTCTATCACTTTTCGAAAGTTTAAATAAATTTTGAGATGAATGATATAAACTATGAATCATTTTAGATTCATCAGCAGTTGGAGGAACTTTATCAAGAGAGGATGTTTTAGCTCTCAACTTCTTTGCTGCATTATGAGATTCTGCCCTTCTAAAATCAATCCATTCTAATTCATTTGTTGGTAAAATTTTATTAATTTTATGAGCTTTGTGAGTGACTGGATTTCTAGCAACAAATGTGAAATTTGCAGCAAGAAAACATTTACTAGCATCCTTGGTAACAATAGATGGATCGATATCTTCACTATTTGGTAAATTTTCTTCGTATGAGAATCCTCTGATACATATCTCCATGGAGGAATTACCCGTATAAGTGACATAACCGACAATCAAAAAATTGTATTTATTAATTTCGTCGATTTTCTTTGTAACATAAATTCTATCAATTGATGCAGTAACATTCATTGGTTCGGCAGGTGCACAATGTTTGGCTGCAACTCTGCCAGCTAATGAATCCAAATCTTGGAATAAATGTCCAAATCTTAATCTACCTGGAGCATTGATATAAAAATCTCTTAAAAATAAATCATCCTTAAATGGCAAAGTAATAAAGGAAAAGGAATCTGCTCTAGTTTTCTCTGTTATTTTTGTCGTTTTGACATCATCTAGTGTTAATGAATCAATGGTTTTACCTTCCTTTTTTCTTTGAGCTTGCTTTTGTAAAATTTCCCACCAAGTAATTCTATCTCTTGGTTGAATTCTCTTTTGGAAATCGATAGCGTCAGATAAAACCGTCGATGTTGCGTCTGCATTTAGTTTATCATCTACTTTGTAAGGATTTTCCGCTTCCCTTGTTGAGTTGAATCTGATTGAATTGTTTAATCTTGTTAAACTGTACAACCTTGAAGGGTTAATACATCTTGCCGACTTTACCGAAAGCATTGTTGTGGATATTTTTTTTTTTGACTTGATAAAAATAGAGGCTTTTAATTTGGAAGGATATAGAATAAGAAGAAGAGTAATAGTTAATCAATTGCTAATCCAAAGTTGCTAAAAACTTTTCATCCCACGAGGTGGAGAGCAGACAAGGATGATTCACCGGTCCGGGAGAGGCTGTCCGAAGATTCTCGATCCGGAAAAGTGAAAAACAATCAATTTGATAAAAGAAAGAAGTCTCCGGGACTATTGTTGCGTCGATAGACGGCTGCTCTGGCGGGGGCAGCTACAAGCGAGCGGGTTGCCTAATTAGGACAGATGCAGTTGGTGGTTGTTAAATTTGTGATTTGTGATTGTAAATAGGTAAATAGGAATTGGGAATAACTTTGTGTGCTACACCATAGACTTGTTGCAGGCAGGTAACAGATAACCAAGAATGCCAGCACGTTATCGAGGAACATTCACATCATGAAGAAAAGCTCAAAGCCTCACAACAATCCTATCTGTGTATTTTCTTACAAGGTATTTTTACAAGGGGCAAGAGCACACACAAGTAGAAAACGAACTACGTCCTTTACTCATGCATCTTTTTTGAAAAAAACTAGGTGAAGATCCTGATTTCACTAATTTGAAGGGAAAATTCAAATTTTTCAAGTATTTTCCCTGTGTGGAATTTAGACATTCCTTTTGTTGTTCTTGTCTACATCATCTATTTTTCAGCGAAACAAATGAGGATCTCGATGTTTTAGCAACTCATGATATTTCTGTTCCTAGAGTATTCTCGGATGAAAAATTGATGGAAAAATTCAATAAAATGTTTATCGAATCTGGAAAAGAAATTAGATACAAAAGTATTTATAAAATTCCAGATATCGATACTCGCACTTTCGGGTTAAAAATTAATTCTACTATTACTCTTATAGATTCACAATACATGAGTAGCTGGATTACTTCGCCGTTTGGTGAAATTCTCGGCAATAGCAAACTGGCCATCAAGTGTAAAAAATTCATAAACTTTGATTCATTAAATGCTGTATGTTATTTTGAAGTAAGGTATAGTCTCACTGGTTAAAAAGTGCAACAGCCTGAAATATCTTAATTACTTATAAGCTAAATGTGTACCGTGTAGAAGAAATCTTCTTCGTCTCTGATTTCCCATTTGCGACCTCTGCTATCTCAGCTCTCAGCCCAAAAAAAAGATTAAGCATGGGGTGCCAGCTGCCAGCTGCCACCGCCACCTATACGAGCGCTACGAGCGCAACGAGAAACGAACGATCACCGAAAAAAAAACACCGTTGTTCCACCTTCTCCCTCGTTGCGCTCGTACAGAAAGCATCGTGACATGTTCCGAAGCCATTCTATAAATCGTAACATGTTTTCTATCGTTTCCACTTTCTCTTTCGTTCAGTCTCTCTCTTTTTCTATCTTTATTTTCCCTTTCACTCTTTTATAAATAAGCCGAATTTTTCTTCCACAAGCATTTCATCGTTCCTGTTTTTTTTTTGCATTCTCTTAAATATTAATCACTATTATTATTATTAGTTCATTTTTTAAAAAAAAAAAACAGACAACTAAACACCGGAAAACTACTATTCTTTATTTCTTCACTAGCTTCAATAAAAATGGATATTGTTCTTGAAATCTGTGATACTTATCTTTTTGATAAGGTATATGCAACTATATTACCAAAATGCTATGCATCATATATTCCTGAAACTCCGGGATTTATCACCAATGCATTATCATTTGCTGAATCAAACCCATTTTTCAATAAAATGGCGAATAATGCATCTGCTCCTTTAAAGGAAATATACGGATATAATTCCAAATATCATTTTTTTGATGAAACTTCATTTGCAAAAGCTTCGCTTTTAGCTAGAAATAATATGATAAGACAAACGATTACATTATTTATAATCACATCACTCTTTGGTTGGTTATTATATTTCATCACTGCATTTCTCTCCTATGTCTTTGTTTATGATAAATCTAATTTCAATCATCCAAGATATTTGAAAAATCAAGTCTATCTGGAAATTAAACAAGCATCAACTGCAATTCCTGTGATGGTTTTATTAACTGTTCCTTGGTTCCTATTAGAGCTTCATGGTTATTCAAAACTTTATTGGAATATTGATGAATCAACTGGTGGATGGAAGGCAATGTTACTACAAGTTCCGTCATTTATTTTATTCACAGATTGTGGTATTTATTTTATCCATAGATGGTTACATTGGCCTTCAGTTTATAAACATCTACATAAACCTCACCATAAATGGATTGTTTGTACTCCATTTGCCTCACATGCTTTCCATCCTGTTGATGGTTATTTCCAATCTTTACCTTATCATTGGTATCCATTTCTTTTCCCATTACATAAGATTTCTTATCTATTGCTATTCACATTTGTCAATTTTTGGACTGTTATGATTCATGATGGTGAATATCTGTCAAATGATCCTGTTGTTAATGGTGCCGCTTGTCATACCATACATCATTTATATTTCAACTACAATTATGGTCAATTTACTACTTTATGGGATAGATTAGGTGGATCCTATAGAAAACCAGATGAGGAATTATTTGACAAAAATAAGAAACTTGATAAGAAAACTTGGCAAAAGCAAACTAAATTGATGGATGAAATTAGAAGAGATGTAGAAGGTGCATCAGATGATAGAGTTTATGTGAGTTCTGATTCTAAAAAGACACAATAAATTAATATGCTCTATTGTAAACCTTTTTTCCATCTTTTTTTGGGTCCTGTTATGATAATATCTTCTCCAATTTTTATTTCTTCTTTTACTAATTAATATACTTGTCTTTTTTAATTGTTTAAATTACGTTATAACTTTCGAAAAAAAATGCAAATTCATAGAATGAATTTTATATGTTAACGACAACACCATCTATATAAATTTAATTGTTTAGAATAAAAATAGATTAAAAATTGAAAACAAACTAATTTGAACTGGTGAATTATATGTGTATTTTATTAAAATTTAATTTGAAGAAAGCTGGGCTTACTAAAAGATGAAGCCTGGATTTAAGAGGGCATTATTAATCGTTAGCGATTAGCGCGACATATTAATTGTCCCGAACTCCGAATGTCCAAATAGGGAACAACTATTTAACTAGGTTTAAAAACTTTAAATAATCCTATTTCCCTCTTTGATAGTTTGCTTAAAGGCAAAAATGAATTGTTGCAGCAAATCATTCAAATGCATTCTAAAGATATATTATTTGTATTGGCAATTGAAATTTTATTTTTTGAGTGTAAAATAAATATATCTTATGTATAAGACATTTCAAAAACAAAGTTTATGAAGTATGCGATATTAATTTATAAAAGGCAACAAGGAATATACAAAAAATAGTTAAGAGGGAAAGGAACTAATTAGTTTCTAAAATTTCCCTAATCTTCTTAACAATAGCACAACATTCTTCTTCGTGGTATCTTTTACAAACAAGTTGTAATGAAACAGTTTTACCCAATTGATCTTCAAGGTTAAAATATTTCCAATTGTTTTCATCCATCTTATTGATGAAGATGGATCTTTCATAATAAACATCTTCTTTTGTAACCTTACCAACCGGGAAAGTCATTGTTGTGTAATCTAAAACATTTAATGCTCTTGTGTAGAAATTAGCAATTTGACTACTTTCACCTTCCCTCCAGCAAACAGTACTGTATGATGGCATGATAAAACAATCAACGTCCTTGAAAATTTCATCAAATTTCTTTTGATATTCATATTTATGACCAACCTTATTTGCAAAATCATCAACAGAATCAACTTTTCCTGGTCTGACAAAACATTGTTGAAATAATTTACTGAATGGCTCACCACTTAATTGACAGAATTCTTCCATTTCATTGAAATTGTCGGTACTATATAAACTTAACAATAAGTTACCTAAAGTTGATAATTTGACCGGGATTTCTTGTTCGTTTAATGTAACACATTCGAAGATATCATTTGATCTGCTCAATGTTTTCTTTAACTTGTCAAAATTGTTTAAAATTGGAGGATGTGGTAAAATTTCACCATCCCATTTGAGGAAACCAAGTTTGATTTGTTTACCATTTAATTTCAATTTAGAATGATCCCATTCTAATGGAATATGTCTTGGGTCAATACTACACTTAGAGCTGCTCAAAATAACTTCCGAAACTAAAATCATATCTTCAATGTTTTTACAAATTGGACCAACAACTGAACAAACACCGATTTGATTTGGATAAGAATTGGCAATATCTAAGTAAGGAAATCTGTTTGAACTTGCCCTAAATCCGTATAACCCATGGGCACTACTAGGGATTCTAATTGAACCACCAATATCGGTACCTAAACCAATGATTGAGCCACCACCTGCAACTAAGGCACCTTCACCACCTGATGAACCACCACATGACATATGTCTGTCCAATGAATTATATGTTGTACCTAAATTACTTGAGGTTTCACCACCAAACATTGCCATAGGAACAGTGGTTTTAACATAAAATATTGCACCTTCATCTTGTAAAATTTTGGCAATCAATGATGTATCCTTACAGTTTGGATCTCTGTGTGTAATTTTAGATTGAAACTCCCTTGAAATATGAGGAGCAATATAACCAATCGCAGTTGTAATATCAGGTAAATTGATTTGGTCCTTAAGTGAAATTGGAATACCATGAAGTTTACCAACTAATTTATCATTTTTATCAAAATAATCATCTAATTTTTTGGCACTTTCAAAAGCCCTATCAAAGAATATTTCGGTACAACAATTGGTTAATTGATGTAATAGGGCTGTTCTGTGACAAAATGCAAAAGTTATTTCATAAGCCGTCAATTTACCAGTATTCTGTAATTCTAATAATTGAGCAACTGTTTTGTTAATGATCTCGGTTTCACTTTTTGGGAGGATTTTATTCAAATATTCAGAAGCATTTGGTTCTTCATCTGCTGTTGGGATCGTATCTAGAATCCATTCTTTTGGGATTTGATTAATTAAGCTCTTTGCCTTATTTTCAGCGACTTGTTGATAATCCATGGTCATGATATATTCTAACTACTGGAGATGTTAAGATTAATGATTAAATAAAATTAAACAGATATAGTGGATGCTATAGATAAGGACTATTATGGCAGTGAAGAAAAAGAAATGAGAAAAAGAAAAGTAAATGCAATCTAAAGTGAATATAGCAACTAAAAAATGAAAACTGGGAAATGGGAAATGGGAAATGGGAAATGGGAAATGGGAAATGGGAAATGGGAAATGGGAAATGGGAAATGGGTATCTATTTATATTGGCACAAAGAAGCTGACGGTTTGACAGGTTGACAGGTTAATTTTTGTGAACTGTGAAGGTGTAAAATTTTGGTATTAATTACAGCGTTGAATCGTTGCATGTTGCATCGGACATTGTCTGGGAGGGAGAGCGAATAGTTTCCGCATTGGGACGCGGCGTCGGCAAGGACGAGGAATTCAAGTGTGGAGTTTTCACGTTTCAGCAGAGAAGGAGGAAGCTCAGGAGGAACATGCCCGACACGAGCAGGAGGGAATGGGCATTGAAGGGTTCAAAATGGTCTGCAGGCTGTGGTTCCAACGGCCCGTAGATGTTCTTGCAATTGTCTCTGCCGGGAGTTTTGACGTGTTTGATGTTATCGTAGATTTGGTTGTGGACGTTGTGGTCACCGTTGGCGTGGGAGATGATCGGATTGTTATGTTTGTTCTTTTCCGACGTGCTGAATCCGTTGGAGTTGACACGGCCAGTGACTGCTGCTGCTGCTGCTGCTGCTGCTATTGCCTCCTCTGCTTCTCTTGCAGCATTAAACGCATCGACATTATACACAGATAGGGGATACCCAGAGTGTGGGAACTCCACCTCGTGAATGTGTTTGTTGAAATAAAAACTTGTCACTATAAATAGAATAATTATAGGAAAGAGTGAATAGTTGGAAACTTGTTGCTTCAACTTGGTGATATTGTGCATTTTTGTTGATTTAGCGCTTTTTTTGTGGTATAATTTCAGCTGTTGTGACATGGCTGTTGATTTATAATTGATTTGCTTTCTCAGAGACAAGTAGGAAAAATGGGGAAATGGTGATTTAGTCGAATATGAAACTGTTGCTGCCACTATGGACAGTATTGTTTTTTTTTATATGAATCACCAATAAGGCGGTAGTAAGATATAACTATCACAAGTATGTTCAAAACAATCCCAGTGTGACATCTGACGTGTGACAAGTGCCAAGAATCAAGAATCACGAATCAAAAAAAAATTCAGCAAACACAAAAAACAACAAACAATTGGCGAGCGAATTGGCAGCAGAGAAGAAAACGGAGAAGCGAGAAGCGAGAATCCAAGGGTCTTCCCCACACACTGGCCAATCACACATCACGCCCAACTGTAGTCGGGGTTCGGGGTTCCAGGTTCCAGGTTCCAGGTTTGGTTAATTACTAGATCTATGAATCTATATATATGGTTTACTATGCTAACATAAAAAGCCTTGTTGAAGTAATCACTCCCCTTCTGTCTCGTTTCGTTTTTTTTTACGGTTAAGTGATTCGGAGATAAGTTCAGGAGTGTCATCAAAAGTACTGTTAGATGTATCATAAATTTCTTTCTCAAATACCCTGGTTTCCATATTGGCTATCGGTTCAGTACCATTCTTATCTGAATTTAATGATAAAATTGGATGATTCTTCAACATTTCGGACCGTGCAAAATCAAGTGCAATTTGTCTCCCTTGATCACTTCGGAGTAATTTACCTCCCCCTCCATACTTGGGGGATGATGGAAATCGTATGCTGACCTCTTCTTCCTCTTCTACTTCTCCTTCTTCATCAGCTGTAACATAATCTCCTGTTTCATCATCCCTATCTTGAGACATATTAGACGTTCTTCTTTTCCTTTTTTTAACATTTTCTTTGGAAACTGAAAATTTTGATGATTCTAAAATTGGTGGGTCTTCCCACGGTGGTGATTCGTATCCAGCAATTATATCTTTCACATATCTATTGGTCATATTTTCCTCTTCTTGTTGTAGCTTATCATCAACCCCGTTGGAATTTTCAATCGTTTTGGGGTGTGTACGTTTCAACTGCCTTCCAGTGGATTCATCTTCTACTGCTATTTCAAAATCTTTCAAAAATGTTTCGGTATTAACACTGTTAGCTTGTTCATCAAAATAATTTGGCAAGTTATTCATTTTTAAAGTAGTAGCTGTATCGGTTTGAGTTCTTGTATTGGTGTTAGTGTTGGTATTTGTTACATCATCTTTGTTGCCTGACGTTTCTAAATTTTGTTTATATCTATCCTTAATATTTTTAATTTCAGATATTTCAGAATTAATATTACCGTTATCGACATCTCCACTCTCCAGTGCTCCAGAGCCAATATTTATTTCACTAGTATCAAAACAATCAATATTTAAATTGCTGTTATTATGACTAGCCGAGCTAACATCACCAATTTGTTGGTTTTCCATATCTTTTTTTGTAAGTATATTAACATTGGCAGCATTTTCAAAAAATTCTTTAATATGGTTAATATTATTATAGATATGAGTAGAATTTCTATTAAATTGTTCTAATGTTGGAATCAATTTATTGCTTATCAAATTATTGGAATTCATCAAATTTTTATTTATTTTCTGTAAATTCAAAGTAATAAGTTGCTCGACTCTGTCTATTTCATCCAATATGCGTTCTCTATTAGAATCTTGTTTCAGAGAATTAGATTCATAATAAAATGAAAGTCTGGGTTGTTTATCTGTACCGGTATCGTCTTCAGTCTCGTCCACGCCATTGTCAATTAACTCTCCCCCAGTTATCTTGTCAGACGGCATAGATATATGTGTGTATTTTGATGTAATTATTAAATAAAGATGATGTCAATTGATCTACTAACAACAACTGTAGAGGAAGATAAAAGGTGCTCAACAACGAGCAAATGCACAAGACAAGAAGACATTATGAAATCTAACCCGAAACCCAAGAGTCTAAACCGCGTCAATCATTTTCCATCTTCCATCTTCTAAAACTGTACGCAATGCTACAAACTTGAGATGTTAAAGTATAATATTTACACCGATTTCACAGCAATGAAACTTTAAAAGTTATTAATAGACTCAAAAAAAATAGTTAATAACCCATCACTAGGTAATATTATAATCTTATAATATGTAAGTAATAAAAACAAAAAATGTCAAAAAAGGTCGTACCCGGATTCGAACCGGGGTTGTTCGGATCAAAACCGAAAGTGATAACCACTACACTATACAACCAATTACACACCATTTAACGGATCGTCCTTAATGAATTACCAGTGCCGTAATGTAATTGCAGAGTTTTCCTTGCAAAAAGAAGCTTGTTAAACTAAACTATAAAAATAATATAAAGAGATAAATAAATAGGGAAGGCGGCCATTTACGAGAAGTGGGAAAATGGTCGGTTTAAATAAATATGGAAAATGGATGAAAATTGAATGAGCAATT